>BSSO01001082.1:0-26076 GCA_030267885.1 Mesembryanthemum crystallinum
GTAATTTTGTCAATTTTGGGGCTTTTAGTGTCTAAAAATGGAAAGCGTAACCTTAATTCAAGAACGGCCCAAAACGGAAAGAGTAACTTTCTTTTAAGAACGGAGGGAGTATATTTTTGGATTTATCTTAAATAGCACTTTCTAAATATCAAATTATTATAATTTTTCGAGTTTATATAAGTATAATTATTTATGATCAAAGTGTTGTCTTGAAACCGTACAAAATCAAAGCGTAAAGATTTTAGTGAGACGGAGGGAGTAATAATTAATTTTTAATATTTAATCATTTTCATAATTTTCAAATTTCTATTTATTTAATACTTGTTCATTTCAACTCAAATAAGAAAACAACGGGGAAAAAAAAAACTGAATCAAGGAAACAAAATCACAGAAGAGAGAGAGAGAGAGTGGGTTCTGACTTTGACTAAGCAAGTGAGCAGTGAGTTAGGCAACCAGCATTTGTGAAACAAGGAGGAGCGGCGAGCGGCGGTCAGAGTTTGACGGAGAACGGCGACTGGTGAGAGGAGGGTGGAGAGAGAAGTGGTGGGCTGGTGAGATGAGAGATAATAGAGAAATGTCGTAGGAAGTTTTAGGGGTTTTGGAAGTTTATTTCAATTTTCTTTTATTTTTTAACCCAGAAAATGGGGGTTTTTTTTTTTCCTAAACCAGAAAATGCTAATAGTGTCCCGTGCGGTGTCCTCTGAGTTTCCTAAGGTTTCTGTATAGCAGTCGATTTGGACACGTCGTGTCCCATACGTGTCCTAGGCGTAGTGTGGGCGTGTCATGTCGTGTCTTGGTATCCGACACGAGATACGCCACATCGGGAAAAGCGTCCATGCTTTCGAGATCGAATGTAACCTACAATTTTAGCAACAAAACAAAACATTCAGAAATGTGTACACTAACATTCAGAAATCCATGCCTCTGTGGTGGCACTGTTGTGTCCTCCCGTGACTGCTTCTCATACGTTGGCCTAGGGGTGAGGCTTGTATGGGCCGGTGTGGGCGTCCAATAAACGCCTTGAACATTCAGAAATTACCCCCCGGGGTCGTGGCACAATGGCTCATCCACTTGGGTTATAAAGTGATGAAGAAGGCAAAAGGTCAGGGGTTCGAGGCTTACTCGACGCATCCCCCTCTCCCCCACTGACCTGACTCTGTGGTGGTGCTGTTGTGTCCTCCCGCGACTGCTTTTCATACGTTGGCCTAGGGGTGAGGCTTGTATGGATCGTTGTGGGCGTCCGGTAAACGCCTTAAACATTCAGAAATCCCTATTCCTATAAAGTAAGCCAAACTAAAACTTTAAAATTCAGTTCTCAGTGCCAAAATCAAAAGAAAGTCTTTCACATTTAGACAAAGAGACACATTAAATCATACCAATCAAAGTCCAGATCACTGCTTCCATTGTCGGATCTCTCCATCACCCGAGTTTGAATTAGTGAGAGAGACAGAGAAAAAAGAGGGAAGAACTGATTGAAGAATTTTGAAAAGGGCTAGAATTTATGCAAATTTGATAAAACTTTTTGTATGGGCTCAAGTGCTAGTAGCTCATGATAAAATGAAGCCTGGCCCATTTTAGTGTCTCTCACTATTTTTTTCAATAATAAGAGTAAAATTTATGCAAGATGAACTAGTTGTATTGCACCATGCGTTGCACGGACTTGTCATCATGATGCATGATGTAGTACCTTTTGAAATTATTTGGGCTAAGTCAGTGGCGAATCCAGAATTATTTCTTTTAACTGGGGGCACTATATAATTAACGAAAAAAAATACATAATTAAAGTCATTAAAAATGAGTAATGAAGCACAATTGCTCTCTACGAAATCTAATGTTTGAAAATGATCTATATAACATCTTCATTAGTAACATTGGCAAGTGCTTCGTTTTAGACGCATTTCCTCTTGAAGGTTCTTCACTATTGGAAGACGACAAGTTTCGTTTCAAAAAAAATTCCAATAATCTGACCAAATTTTTAATGTTATTTGAGTAAAAATAATCCCAACTCATTATTTCATTCAAAACACAAGAAAGACAAACTGACAAGTCAAGGATTTATTCACATCTCACAAAATTACAAAACAATGAAGCACAAAATTAGAAAACAATGAACTAAGCACATCTCACGAAATTAAAAAACACAAGCCAAAACAGATTGAGTTGCCGCTTTCTTTAACAAATTTGCTTCTCTCTAGACCTACTCTAGGCTTCTGACTTCTTTTTTACTTTTCCCATAAAGTGACACAATGTCCTTTCCTTTCTCTACTCTCTGTTAACTTTTTCTATTTTCTTATCTTCTTGGTGTAGCCGTTAGAGGCTCATAAACCAAGGCCCACAAGGGCACTGATTAATTCAAAATGGGGGCACCTTTTGTAGCCCAATTTTTTCCACGGGCCAAACACAGTTGGAACTGGGGCCCAATCCCCTCAGTACTTCCAACGTGGATCCGCCCCTGGGCTAAGTATTGCTAAAATTGAATACTATATTTTGAAGTATATTATGATCAAGTCGGTTGATTCCGTGAGAAGAAGAATGTGATAGATAATAGACTTATTAGTGTAATTTATTAGTTTTTTTTTTTTTTGGTAAATGAAAAAGTTTCATTAGCCACAAGAGCAAAACATACATAATAGAGTTTGGAGATATGTACATCTACTACCTCACTTCGTACTCTTGTGTCAGGGCCTTACATCTAGGCATCTTCTATGAAGGGTACTAGATAAAGGTTACATCATTCGCAACACTCAGTGTTTACAAACTATCAAGCACAAAAATTAGCATTAAACCAATCTCTATCTACAGGCTTAAGGCCCCTGGGGAAGTGTCCTGCAATTCTTACAACCTTCATGAGTTTGCCAAAGGTGAAACATAAATTTCATGTCAATCTGATAAGATGCACATTGCGCACACAATGAAACTATAAAAAGGACATTAGAAATAGTCAACCATGTCAAACTGTTTCGTCGTATCGATTAGGTAGAAAGTAAAAGTCAAGGTTTGAAACGGAATTAACATGCCCACCACACAGGAGAAGGACAAAGGAAAAGCCAGGGTTTGAAATTAAAGTGAATAGGGTCACCCCTTGCTAGGACACACCACACTAATGTGGCGAAGGATTACTAAAACGCAACCATACCGAATACCTCAACAAAAACACAAAGACAGGCACACAGAAAAATTCAATTCTTCTTTGGGAACAAGGAAATGAAAAGGAACCATAAACCAAAATAACATAGAAAGCCACAACACACTAACAATACGAAGGGAGAAAAAGACCCATGTATGGCACGGGCACAGACACTAGTTGTTTGTGTTTATAGCCATTGAATAGGGAGGTATAAGACACTAATAATGGGTGTAGCATCTCTAGTAATGGAGGGAAACTTGATGGTCATCAAGTGCTATAAGAACCCATAGGGGATTGGAGTATTGGGTGTCCTTGGCAATTGTTATCCATCCTACAAATCATATATTCTAGTACGGCCATGGTTTTTGGTTTTTTGCCTGATTTGGATGTCCACGTAAAAATAGCTTGTCTTACTTGTCACTTTAAATTCCTTTGATTATTTTTAGGGAGTGTCTGAGAGACCACAAAATCACGTCTGTCAAACCTAACAACTGGTATCAAAGCGAGGTTGAGGGTTAGTGATTTCTTTGGTGACTTCACAAAAATCCCTAATTTCTCCTCCACCCACCACTTCGGTGCCACCAAATCCTCCATAACACATGATCACCATCACCCCCCCAAATCCTGAATTTCTCCTCCTCAACCTCCCACTAACTCTCACAAAATTTTACACTCTCACTCAAATTCTATCAACTGGACCCTTGATTAAAAGGTCAAACCCAAGAATCAAAATCAAACAAATAAAGCAAGAAATTGAAGAAGAGACATGCAGGGATCTTCACATGAGACTTGAAGTGGAGTGGCAAATCCACCTTTGCCGCCTTAACCCTTCATAATCTCGCTGCTTGTGCTTCGGATTTTGCAACTATAGAAGCCCAATTCAGCTTAGTTTCCTCGTTTGGAGTTGGTTAATTCAATGGAGGTGGTGACATGAAAGGTGTTTGAATGGGGAATCAAAATGGGTCTCCATTTCCTTTCTCGATTGGATTGTTGGGAGTCCAATTCGTTGATTTGGGTTGCTTTTGTCAGAAACAAGACTAGTAATGGAACAAACTTATGTAGAACAAAATCGTGGCGTGAGTGATTATTGTAAAGTCGAATTTGCCCCCCATTGGTACACTCGGAAAACATCGGCAATCGACCTTTAGGGATACACGGGAACCACCGCGTTGGTGTACGGCAAAGCGATGGACTGAGAATAATTTGAGCTATTGCAAAGACTCAAAGAAGGGAGAATAGAGAGTTTTTCTATGTGTGTCTCAATGGAGTGAAAGGCCAACCAATTTATAGAGAGATGGAGAAGTTAATTTGGCAACGGAAGAATTTGTGGAGCAACAACAAGGGAGGTAATCAAGGGATAATTGATATCGGAATCAGTTAGTAACGCACACAAAATCTTGCCAGTTACTAAAATAAAAACAGGGAAAAAAGGTTGGGCCGAGTAACAAAATTAATAGAAACCAACCCACACCCGACCCGCCCGACCGGACGGCCGGCGTCGGCACGCGTGTGGTGGAGGGTCTACCCCTTAACACTTACTCGAAAGCTTAAAAAAGAATTCAATATATAAAGTAGCTTGTCCCCTTGTATTCTATCAATTTGGGACATTTGAGTTTTCTCTTATGTGGATTATTTAGCTTTTTTTGAAGCAACTTTCCAATAGTTTTAAACTTATGGATTTTGTTAACTTTCAAAAGATTTGAGAGAAACAGATATAGGTGGGTGTGGTGGTGGATGTGGTGTCGTGAAGGCCGGGGTGGGGGTGTGGTGGGTGTGGGTCGTTGTATCGTGAAAGGGGTTGGGGTGTGGTGGTGTCGGGGAGGTGAGTGAGGGACNAGGCAGGGGAAGTGGAAGGGAATGAGAGGAAATAGGGATCATGGTGGTGGTGGTTGAATTTGGTGGTGCTGGTGGGTTCATGGGTAGTGTGGGTGGGAGGAGGGGGCAGGGGTTGGTTGGTGAGCGGGATGCATGGGTATGAGGAAGGGAAGGGAAAGGAAGGAGATGAGGGGTAAATTGGGTAGTTTAGGTGGGGAAATAATTATTAGAATTGAAAAATGAATTTTTATATATTACTGTAATTATTAAATTCCGGCTGCCATGTCAGCACCCTTAACTGGAAAAATCAGTTTGGTCCCTTCTTTGTCATATTTAAAAAGTTGGACCCTTCTTTGTCACGAAGTGGAAAAGTTGGACCCTTACAACAGTGCAAATGGCCAGAATATGGATTTTCATTATAACTTAACAAGCTTATGATTTCAAAGATACTAGGTAAGCCTAAATACACCTAGGCGAAATAACACAATACCTCAGGTTATCGAATAGAAATTTTTTTACTTTATGAACTTTTCTTATGACCCGTGGTGTAAGGCCTTGTTCTCTAGAGTTTATTTTTGTTGATTTTTGTTGATTTCAACAAAAATCAACAAAAATCAGTAAAATCAGCAAAAATCAACAAAGTCGCTCTCTGCCGAATTTAACGAATCAACAAAAATCAGTAAAATCAACAAAAATCAACAAAAATCAACAAAAATCAGTAAAATCAACAAAAATCAACAAAAATAAATAATCAACAATAAACATCAACAAAAATAAGCTCTAGAGAACAAGGCCTAAGAGTGTTATAAAATAGGAATTCTATAGTACAGCTTGTCTCTAATGAGACTAGTTTTAATGAGACCACCACTTAGGCAATTTCAATAAGTGAACCTAGACCCAATCCACAAACGTTATTATTTATGAGTCTCATCTAATAATTCGATAAGACACGTCTCAAACAAGAATTTGGGTTTTACAGTGATGTACCAATATCTTTTAGTAATATATATCTTTTATATATTAGGAATATTTCCTATTTAGGTCCTTTTAGGACTCTTGCTTCCTAATCCTAAACAAATCCCAGCTTGTCCTTGTACTATAAATATGAGAATGAGAATGATACATCTATCTCCATTCAGCTGCTATTCCTTAATCGTCGTACTCCTGATTATATAAAACCTTGTCAAACACCACGTTTTGGAAGCACCGGCGACGGCGACGGCGACGGCATAGACGGGGTGGTTCAAGTATAGTTTTTGGGAATTGGCAAAAAAAAAAAAAAAAAAAAGCGAATTGAATGAGGTATTATGTTTATTTATTTCTTTCTTTCTTTTTCATCACAAAAATTGCTTTCTGGATATCTATAGTATTGTCTTTCAATTTGCTAGGATTGGTGTTGATTCTACTTTTAAGTACAGTATTTTTCTTTGTGTCATCTGCCCTAATTGCTGCTTGCTCGATTTGTTCTTTTTTGTGTTTCCATTATTGTTTCACCTTGAGATTGAGATTGGATTCATCTTTGACTTGATTAAGGTGGTGGTGTTTGGCCTATAAGTTTCTGAAATCAGAAACTAGGCACAACATTAGTTATGTAGAATTTAAGAAATTAAAATCAGTTTCTGGAGAAATTGAAATTGAAATTTATAGCTTCTGAGAATTGTTTCTCCCGCAGAGGGAGAATTGAAATTCAGTGCTAATTGTCTCAATTTCGATTTTTTTCTTTTATTGCTTGTTTGAGTTTTTAGGGTTTTTGAATTGGTGAGATATAGATATGGCAAGCAATTTACTCTGTAATTTTGTTCTGGTTCTAGGTTTCGTTAATCTGATAATGATTGAATTTGGTTGGGTACTGATTTCGATGTTGGGTACTGGGTGTGCAAGTGCAAGGAGCAGTTTCCTTGGGGAATAAGCCAATTGGACCATCAAACCAGAAAGCACAATAGAGAAAGAGCTAACCAACCTCACAAACCATGAAATTTAAAAAAAAAAAATAAAATAAAATAAATGGAGAAAAAACCAAATATCTGACAAAAAGATCAGATAATATCTCAATAGAACCAAACCTGAGCGAGAATACTAGAGCATACATACCCTTCTTCAATGATGAATTAGTGTATCACGCCAAGTTATTCTCCAATGAGCCCTCTTACTTAGAGGAAGATAATGCCGTACTTAGTACCACCAAGTAACATAGACTGCCTCATATATATATATATATAGAAGTTTTTGTAATATACAGATATATCCATTATCCAACTTGTCTTGTCTTAGCTTGGTAGATAAATGGAATGCTGGAAAAACTAATAGGAACAAGTTTATCAATCTGAACATTTGTTTAGATTAGTAACTACGGAGTATAACATAAAAGAAGTTAAAGTTGATGCGCTTTGCTCTTGTAGGAGGTATGTCTTTGAAGGTAAATTGAACAAACTACTTCAACTTTCATGGAGGAAAATTACAATTAGGCCTGGACGTTAAAAATGACAAACATGGACAAAGAGTTTTGCTACCACGTTCAAGAATTAGGACCCTTTTTGGCCGGAGGTTTGAGTAATTACTACAGTAAGTAATTCCAAGTAAACAAGATCTTAGAGTACTAATTTGAAAGTCAGACCTAAGTACTTTTGTTTAACTACCCTCAAATCCTATAAAGTTAGCCCATTACTTAACTTGAATGTCACCTGTCAAATAGATATGGGATTTAAGTCGGGTTATTTGGGTTCTGATCAAATTGGTTTCATTTATTTTTTTTTGGTCAAATTCATTTTTTTAAGTTATAATCGGATTAGAGTAAAAAAAAATAAATTAAAATTGTGCTAGCTAGAACAGAAACAAAAAATGGTTGGGTTTTGGGTTGGGTTACCTAGTTTTTGTCAAATATCCAATGAGGTCTTTTTAATGAATTTGTCCTTTATAATTAGTTAATAGCACCAAAACAATGCAATAGTTAGTGTAACGGTTAGGCCGGCCTGCCATTTTGTTTTGGTTGTACAGTTAGTTCAATTCAGGTCCGTACTTGGAGCGTTAATAATTGATGTTTATATCTCAGGCTGGCAATGAAGAAAAAACAACATCGAGAGCAACAACTACAACAAAGAATCCCTGATGATTTATTATTTAATGAAATATTGATACGACTGCCTGTACAGTCTCTACAACGCTTTCTGTGGGTTTGCAAGTCGTGGTACTCAACCATATCAAGCCCTTCATTCATCGCTGCTCATCGTCAACACAACCATCGATTTTGCAAGGGCACCACCAGCATCCTCAAGCTCTTTCATGGGCATCTAGACATCCACCACTATGATAATGATAATGATAATGGTGATGTTAATGAGGCATCAATATCGACGCCAACATACGAGGTTTTCTTGAACGACCGGCTATGCCTTTTATGCCTTGCCTGCTGGGATGGATTGTGGTTCCGTACTTGCCATGCTTATAGCGAAGGGATTTTATGCTTCTTAATCCCCGAAGTTCCGGAATATTATATAGACACAGACACAGGAGTTCCTGAGATAACAACTGCTCGTTTTTACTACCGTGAGAAAATCACTCTTTTCAATCCCATGCTCTGCAAGTCCCTAACCCTTCCTACTTCATATGATCATTTTTCATATGTTAACGATCATAAAATCGCTAGCCAACTCAATGATACTTATTTGATCTTTGGATTTGGCTATGACAAATTGTCATGTGACTACAAGGTGGTTCGAGCTACCTTGATTGATGCACGCAAGCACAAGTTTAGAAAGTCGATAAAGGGCATCACCAAAAGCTCTGGCGTTGTCCTTCGTGCTAATGTTTACTCGCTCAATGCAAAGACATGGAGAAGCTTTGATATTTGTCATCTGCCATGTCGTATTGCTGAAGTTCGTGGCCACTCCTCCACATTCAGCGGGGTCAATGTTAATGGCGTCTTATATTGGACTTTTGGTGACTGTTTGTTGGCTTTTAGTTTGGTGGATGAGGTGTTTCATTATCACGTCTGTTTGCCTGAGGAAGTTGCCGAAGCTGGTTTCGCTAGTGTTCAACCAATTGCTGTTAAGTTATTGGATGGCAATGGTGATGAGAACAACATGATCAAGTTAGGGTTATTATGGGGCCTGCACTCGCGCTCGTGTGACCTTTGGGTGCTGATGGATCAATCTCCTTCTCAAACTGAAGGGGCAGGGGCTTGGATAAAGTTGCTCAATGTTGATGGGAAAATTGAATTAGCCAACTACTTAGATTTTCATTATTTAGTCGACATTCAACTTACTGTGGCAAAAAACAACAATGGGCAATGGATCTTGTCTCCTCTCAAGAACGAAAGCGAGATGTTTGCCAGTTTAGAGAACCAGTGTTATGACAATCGCATACATCTAAAAGGATTACTACTTCTCGTTTCATTTCAAGAAAGTCTTGTCGGAATAGTCTAGTCGAGTAGAGTCTAAGCTTAGTTAAGGGATTAGTTATTGTAACTTAAATAGGGATTACAATAAATTACTTTCATAGAAACTCTAGATGAAAAGATTGTGTTAGGTTGTTTATATTTTATAAAGTTGTTCTATACTTAGAAATAATATGTCATTCTTTGATGCATACACAGTTTGATTAGGTTGTACTAGCCCAAGCAATCAGGTCGGGTCGAGTTAGTGTTCGGGTCTAACATTTTTCCAACGCTAATTCGACCTGTTTATGTTTTCGGGTTAAGAGTATCAACCCTAACCCAGTTTGTAACATATCAGGTGGATCTCATTTAATCCGTTTCAACCCGTTTTTTTTAATAAAATAAACCTCCCATTAAGGTGGGCCCCATAATTTTTATTAACCTCTATCGGGATGACAAAAATTCAAGGTTGCTCCTGCATGTTTTGTTATTTTCCAAGTAAAAGCAGATTTTGTACATACTCAATAGGACCAGTTTTGTCAATGTATCCTAACCTCCTTTTTTCTTCTTTTTTCTTAACCAGAGATAATAATACATCAGATGACTAAACTCCATTGTCTTTTGCTTTGGGGTAAAAAATATTCCCCACAAAGCCACACAATTGGTTGAGTAGTTTTTTATTGCTGATCAAGTGGTTATTAGTTATTACCACCCACTATTTTCCCACTTTTGTGTTCCAAGTGCTTGGAAACATATCCACTCTAATTACTACTATTTTTTTTTTGCTAAACCAGTCATAATTGTATTGCATTGTATGAAGAAAAGAGGGGAAGAATTACACTCTGTTAACAACAGAGGAGGGGAGAACATCCAAAATGGAGCTCACAGAGATCTCCGCACTAGCTGCCCACGCAGCAAGCTCATGAGCCAAAAAATTACACTTACGTTACGAGATGCAAATTTAACAGTTAAACCAAGGCTACAGGAAATGGATTGAACAGTAGCAATATCAACTCAAAATCGATTACTCAATTGAAATAAGTTAATGGCCCAAGCTAGTCGGGGCATCATTGAGTCCTAAATTCAATTGATAATAGTACAAT
Source organism: Mesembryanthemum crystallinum (assembly GCA_030267885.1). Classification (NCBI taxonomy): domain Eukaryota; kingdom Viridiplantae; phylum Streptophyta; class Magnoliopsida; order Caryophyllales; family Aizoaceae; genus Mesembryanthemum; species Mesembryanthemum crystallinum. Next base: position 10,418 of record BSSO01001082.1, read on the forward strand.
CATCCTTTATGATACAAATACAATTAGCAACGACCGATAATAAACTTGTGCAAAGGTAACTCTAGAGTAGAGTAAGAATTATTACCTACTTCAACCCACTTGATGGATGCTAAGATGAAGACACAGATTGCAAACTCTTAACTGCACCACTCTCTGCATTGTCCTTGAAGAAGTCCTGCAGAGCATACATTTGAACAGGGCTGGATTTCAAGCTCTTGATTGCCTCAGCCGTCACTAGAGCACTAGCAACGGTTGTTATGATCGGAACCTTGTAAGCAAGAGCCATCCTTCTCAGTTGCCGCCCATCGATCTGATCAAGCGCGTCACCCGAGCTCGTGATCACCATCAAATGGATCTGCCCATTTGCAACCATGTCACCCGCGTGAGGTCTCCCCTCATGCATCTTCAGGACCCGCTCAACGGGTATGCCTTCTAGCTCGAGAATACGAGCGGTCCCAGAAGTTGAGACAATCTTGAATCCGAGACCCATGAAGGAGCGGGCAATTGCTGGAAGGTGGGACTTTGTCAAATCATTCAAACTCAAGAAGACGGTGCCTGAAAAGGGTAGCTTCTGGCCAGCAGCGATTTGGGCCAAGGCAAAGGATAGCGAGAAGTCGTAGGCTATACCCATGACTTCGCCCGTACTGCGCATTTCGGGACCCAGCAAGACATCGCAACCGGGGAATTTCTCAAACGGGAGAACTGCTTCCTTGACCGAAACGTGTTTCGGAATAACCTCCTCGGTGAAGTTCAGATCACCAAGAGATTTCCCAGACATTACCAAACAAGCATATTTAGCTAGTGGGTGGCCTATCGCCTTTGATACAAACGGCACCGTACGAGATGCACGAGGGTTAGCCTCCAACAAGAAAACATCCCCTGATGCCGTGATGGCATATTGACAATTCATGAGCCCACACACGTTCAGCCGCTTTGCCAGTTCCTTTGTCCAAGACCTGATGATCTCTAAGCATGAAGATGACACAGTTTTGGTGGGAAGTGAGCAAGCTGAGTCGCCAGAATGAACTCCTGCCTGTTCAATGTGCTCCATTATCCCACCAATGACCACATTACCGTATGAGTCGGCCAAACAATCGACATCGATTTCAATAGCATCGGATAAATACCTGTCGATCAAAACGGGCTGATCGGGATCCACCTTTACAGCATTCTCGAGATAAGTTGCCAGTTTTTCGTCATTATATACAATTTCCATTGCCCTACCACCCAGGACATACGACGGTCTCACAACAACGGGGTAACCTATTTCGGCTGCAATCGCGAGAGCATCAGCTTCGCTCCTTGCAATACCCCCCTTTGGTTGTTCAATCTTTAACTCATCCAAGATAGCGTTAAACCTCTTCCTGTCCTCAGCTGCATCAATGGAATCAGGTGATGTTCCCCATATGCGAACAGGGCCTGACCCACTTGCGCTCATAGGCTTGTGCTTGTCTAAATACTGCTGAATTGGGAGAGCCAGCTTCAAGGGGGTTTGCCCACCAAACTGCACAATGATGCCATCAGGTCGTTCAAGGTCAATGATGTTCAGAACGTCTTCAACCGTAAGAGGTTCAAAATAAAGCCGATCACTTGTGTCGTAATCTGTAGATACAGTCTCTGGATTTGAGTTCATCATGATGGTTTCATAGCCAGCAGTCTGTTAATAAAAAGAAACAAATTGATAATCAAAATCAAATACAAATGCAAATTTCTAGCACAACAAAGGGACTGACCAAAGTAGCAAATAAGTTCTTAATGGAGCTTGGCTCATTGATAACAGTCCAGTGAGGCATGTATAAGAAAAGTTTAAGAAACCACTTTCCCAAATAAGAACAGAGGAATGGGTAATCGGATAAGATAATACACAATGTAAAAAGAACACATCACAGACCTCATACAAGGTTCAGCAAAATAATATTTCAGCGAGTATATAAGTGTATTTTAGTTCCACAACTTTGAAAGATTGAAAAAAATAGCTGGTAGCAACTATTTATAAGATGAGGTGCAAAACAATTGGCAATTGAAACTCTGAATAGATAATCATCTCATATCTTCAACTTCCAGAAAAATGGTTAAATAGCTCATAAAACCCATTCTTTGCCAACTTGCTAAAGACAATCACATGACAAAGCAGCAGAACAAGAGGAAGAAGCGCGTGCCACACCCTATTCAACATTTCGATCTAAAAAGAGTACTTCTTTATCTTGCCTGTTCCAGACAGAAATACATTAAACAGGTCGCTAATCAGGCAGTTAATTGGCATACAGGTAAATACTGAAGACCAGCAGGACTGAGACAGGATGGTGCTAACGTTTGTTGTCCAGATCTTCCAGGGGCCAAAAGCTAAAACTATAAGAGAAGCCAGCTCTGACAAAAAATTTCCAAAAAAATTGCAAAAGCCACAAAATAAAGTGCTTCATATTCCCAAAGAAATACATACACAAATAAAAATAAAACAAAAAAGTAGCTAGCACTCCTGCACAGGTAAACTACAATTCAGTGACAAACCTGAAGGGCAAATGATGTATGGCAGCAGCAATAGTCAAATTCAATCCCTTGACCTATACGGTTCGGTCCACCACCGAGGATCAAAACCTTTTTCTTCTGAGTAGGAGCTGATTCACACTCGAAATCATAAGAAGAATACATATAAGGGGTATTCGCCTCAAATTCTGCAGCACAGGTATCAACACGTTTATAAGCTGGAGCAACGCCAAAGGACAGCCTTGTTGACCGGACTTCTCCTTCTGTGGATTTAGTTGCAAAGGCTATCTGTTTATCACTGAAACCTTTTTTCTTGAGCTCACTAAAGTCATCCTTTGTCAGGTCAGAGAGCTTCTGAGATAAAAGGTATTGTTCCACATCAACTAGTTCTTTGAGTTGAGTGAGAAACCATTTATCTATGAAACTTATCTCGTGAATCTCATCAACTTTCATTCCTTTCTTCATTGCAGCATAAACAGAATGGATACGATCAGGGTTTGGAACGCGCATATTGTACTTCAATTGGTCCCAATCCCAATCCAACTCCTTTATTTGTGCACAGCCCCATCCTGAGTAACCAAGTTCTAGAGATCTTACTGCTTTCTGGAAGGACTCCTGAAACGTGCGACCCAAGGCCATGGCCTCACCAACAGACTTCATCTGAGTAGTCAGTATTGGCTGAGAGCCAGGAAATTTCTCAAATGCAAATCGAGGAATCTGCATACAACACAGGAATTATATTAACAAGACATAGACGAGAGGCATTAATCAACTAATTTGCCACAACGGGTTATTACACAAAGTGGTCATGTTAGTAACTGTCTTCCCCCAATAATAATTTAAATGACATAAGACAAAAGATCCTTATCAGTTGTACTTTGGCGATCAGAATGAGAAGGACCACCATAGCTACATATGGCAGCTTGCAGTGGCAGAATTGTCAAATTAACAGACCATAACCAAATAATGGGTGGCAAGGCACAAAACAACTGATATTATATGAGAATTGGATACAACAGCATAACAGGATTAAAAGAATCAAGTGAAGGAAATTCCATTTGAAGTAATTAATTAGTTCTCCTATGTAATGAGGGACATGAGATGCAGATGATTTCCCCCTAATGAGGTTGTAATGGATCTATGCATCTGGGTTTTTCTTATCGAAATAAGAAAAGGAGGCAATAACTATGACCAAGAAACAGCCATTAAATGATAACCACCTCTCATGCAACAGGTCTCCAACATAACAGGATCTCGGACACTTTCTTTTTGCCTCTAACCACTCATGCCTCAAGGAAGTTTGCCTACAAGTCCAATTCCAAACAATGCCCAGCTTCTGATACTCCTTTCCCATTAGATTGGGGATGCTTCACGTTACACCATGACAATCTACATTACTACATCAAACCAAACTAAGTCCATTTTCTAAAATATATGAGACTAATGGCATTCAGCACCAAATTGCCTTCATGGTCTTGCCGATTTGAAGATAGAAATAAGAAAGATTTCTTCATTTCCAAAGCCAAATTTCTTTGGCATCATTCTAAAATCAGTACCAATTCCTTCATAACTCTTCATACGCACCTTGCAATATACATTTCAATTGAGAAACACCAGTACCAGTCCATCTCTCCAAACTTGTTATCCAGTCATGTCTCATGTATAGTCATACATACAACATCATGTTTCTATTACCACAATGTGTGTACATTCTTTACTTTCTAGGTTAACATTGTATAAAATAGAAATGCAGAACTTCACTACATGCTCTTTTTTTCCTTTTCCTGTTTTCTTTTAAATTTTCATTTTTGCGTTTTTCTTTTTATTGGGGGGGGGGGGGGGATGTAAACATATAACAGAACTGCAAAAGTGATCATACTAACCTTTGTCACTACGTAATCAATAGAAGGCTCAAAACTTGCAGGAGTTTTCCTAGTAATGTCGTTCGGAATCTGATCCAATGAATAGCCGACTGACAGCTTGGCAGCCATCTTAGCAATTGGAAAACCAGTAGCTTTGGAAGCCAATGCAGATGACCTCGACACCCTGGGATTCATCTCAATAACCATCACTTCACCATCCTGTGGATTGACGGCAAACTGAACATTTGAACCCCCACATTCAACTCCAATCTCCCTTATGATAGCAATGGAGTAATCCCTAAGCCGCTGGTACTCTCTATCCGTCAAGGTCTGAGCAGGGGCAACCGTAATCGAATCCCCAGTATGCACACCCATAGGATCAATATTCTCAATTGAACAAATAATAACCACATTGTCAGCCAAATCCCTCATAACCTCAAGCTCATATTCCTTCCAACCCAACAAAGACTTCTCCACCAACACCTGAGACGTCAAGCTAGCAGCCAAACCCGACTTACAAATCGCCTCGAATTCCTCCCTATTATACGCAATACCCCCTCCCGTCCCACCTAGAGTAAAAGCAGGCCGGATAATCAACGGGAAATCCCCAATTTGTCCAGCAATCTCAAAACACTCATCAATAGTATTCCCGATCCCCGAAGGCGGCGTCTTAATCCCAATAGTCTTCATAGCTTGCCTAAACAACTCCCTATCCTCAGCCTTCTTAATAGCATCAAGTTTCGCCCCAATCAACTCAACCCCGTATCGGTCCAACGCCCCGCTCTCAGCCAATGCAACAGCCAAATTCAAAGCAGTTTGGCCACCCATAGTGGGCAACAAAGCATCAGGTCTCTCCTTTTCCAAAATTTGCTCAACTAAATCAGGGGTTAAGGGGGTAATATAAGTCCTATCAGCTAAGTCAGGATCAGTCATAATAGTAGCAGGGTTAGAATTTACCAAAACAACTTCATACCCTTCTTCTTTCAACGCCTTACAAGCTTGAGTACCCGAGTAATCGAACTCACAAGCTTGCCCAATCACGATTGGACCAGCACCCAAAATCATTATCTTCTTCAAATCAGTCCTCTTTCCCAACACCGGCTTTTCGCCGTCGGCTTTCGGTGAGACGGGCGCACCATGTTGGTTCCGAACGGCGGTTGCCCAGGTGCGGGATTTGGATGAGGACTTGATTGAGGGGTGGAAATGGAAGTTTCTAGAAGAGGAAGAAGAAGAAAAGGTGGAGTTTTTTGAGTGGAAAACGGTGAAGTGAGAAGCAGAGGAGGTTGATTTCGGCAAATAGGGTTGTTTTGTGGCTGGGATTGAAGGGGAAATCAATTTGCAGTAACCCATTTGCAGATTTGATGGAGAATGAAGAGAGACGGGGAGAGAGAGAGGAGAGAGAGTGGGAAGAAGGGAGGCTGTTGAAGGAGAGAGAAAGAAAAAGGGTTTTAAGGGCGCACACACAGGGTTTTTGCAGGATTTGGGGGTTTAATCAATGTTTTATGATTTGTAAATTTTGTTGTCAAAGGGAAAATCAAGGCATAATTAAGAAAGTGATAACAGTAACAAAATGAACATTGGGCAAAGTGGCAAAGTCTCCATCACATACAACTGAGAAAATGAAGGTTCTTACTGTTTTTGGAAAGAGCCGTTTAGAAATTTCTTTCTTCCTATATATTCCATTACTTCAATAATTCTATGATATTCGCCTTGTTTGGCAATCACAGCTAGTAGCTGATGGCTGGTAGTTGGGTTTGATTAGCTGATTGTTGTTAGCTACTTGTAAAAATATATGTTTGGTAAGGTAATTGGTTGGATATAAAATGACCAACAAGAACATGAATATAATTCTAATATTGTTTCTCTTTAGTTTTATTATTATAGAATTGGACAAGCTTGTCAACTTGCATACTAATCCAACAAGCTAACCCAAAAAGCTATCCCCTCCTAGTTTTTCCAAAATCAGCTTGTTTGGTCCAAAAAGCCAATGAACAAGCTGGTTACCAAACACCAATTTTTGGAGTCTTGGATTGTCAATTGGTCAAACAATCCAAATTGTCCAAAAAGTTGGTCGAAAAGCCATCTACCAAACAAGGCCATTACCCAAGAGGTGTTTGGCCCACTGGTAAACAAGTTACAACTTATACACCAGGTCATGGGTTCGAGTCTCATGGGGAGCGCCTAGACGAATTTATTCATGGAATTCCCGAGTTCGTGCATTGGGAAGTGTCCTTTAGCCACGCCCAAAAAGGGAGGAATTTCCTCATTGTCGACACCAAAAAAAATAATTCTATGATATTCCATTAGAAAAGAAATGTTATGGAAGGAAATAGTCTACATGTGATATTTGATGTTATGGAAGGAGACAATCTACATGTGATATGTGTGAAACCCATTGCTTGGTTCACTTGAGCCCTTATGATTAACTCTCATGGAGTATAAGCTAATAAATAAAAACCCCTCTTTGAGCCTCCAAAAAAAAAAAAAATATGAGTAATAGGGAAATTTTTTACAATGGCCACTAAGTGGTCATTGAAACTTTTAATTTACACAGTTAGAATTTAGCGGTGGTCATGGAAGAATTCCCCTCTATGTTAGAGGGAGTCCTATAAAAAGTTTTTGCTCTTATTTTATTGATAATATAATATTATCATATAGGGTTCAGGGTTCAAAGATGAAGGAAGATCGTCTTTGCCAACTCCAAAAATGTAATATCATTATTTGCAGAATAAAGCCTGGTTCACTAAAACTTATTTTGACTGAATCGAATTAGAGGTAATTTGGAATTGAACTTAGATAATTCGACTTTAGCTTTTTCGAAACTTACAGTTGTTGTTGTTTGTTAAAATTTTCATATAATATTTAAATTATAATTTTAGTTTTTCTTAAATTAATTTAACTTGGGACTCATACCCCTTATTTTAGATGTATTACAATCGACGTTAGATGTAATACAATCGACCAATATCTACCCGACAAATAAACATAATATTATCCACCTTAAAAGGATATGTGTAACTTCAAGCAAAAAGTGACTTCTGCTTAATTCCGCCCTAAAATGAAATGGCTATTGAACAAGAAACCAGCTTTACCTAATTACCTCTCTCCAATCTCTATATGGCATCCATTAACTCGCACGCACATTTCAAAGCTTCAAAATTGTCTCAAGGAACCAAAACTAGCAATGTCAGAGACACCAGTAACACAAGGAATGAATAGCAAGGCAATATATACATTACTGATATCGCAATTTGCGAAATGTGTATCAATGGAGTTACATTACAGTAGGAAGAAAACAAACTTCCCCACCACAAAAGAAAATTGACAATCAACAGTTGATCACTTAATTAGAGAATCTCCCAATACTCTCCATACAGAAACCCGGCCCGTTCCATCACCAGTGAAGAAAATGCCTCCAGGACCAATCTCAACTGTTCTAACTTCTTGCCTCGCAAATATCCTGCCTCTCTCAGCAAAGCTGCGCCAATTAACCAAACATTATACTCAGCAAGGTATCAAATGAATGAACTGGAAGAAAAATACACAAATGTGAGAGAGGAGATAAGAATGGAGCAGATACTCACGATGGTAGCTCATAAAGACGCACAGTGTTGTCGTTGCATGAGCACAACAAGATTGGTTTACCTTCTGCATCGCACATACCACATAGAGCAAGAATACCCTGAAATGAAGGGGCAGCTATGTCAGACAATCACTTTTGTAAAACTAAATCTCAACATCGTTGCAAAAGTCAAGACGGAAGCAAAGGGGTGAATGATAATGATGGTGCTATTCCTATTGGGGTATTTATTTTTTCAGTAGCTTAGAAATATATTTAATGACATTGCCAAAAAAAAAAAAAAAAAAAAACAAGGGTAATGAAGCAAAGATGAGAGGGGAATTTCCAGCAGGTAACATACATGCTCCTCATTATGAGTATATGTCACCTCCAGTTCTCCTGCTTCAGTGGCAGCCCAAACCTGTATACACAGGAGAAAAGAAAATTTGTGAGGAGAAACCAAGTGAAAATAACAGAATCCGAAAGAAAGATCTACACTTCCTCATGTAATGTATCAAAAATGAGTAGTTACTAGTGAAAAAACTGGAAAAGAGCCGCACCTTTAAAGTCTTGTCCAATGAACAGGACAGCAGATACTGATCCCAGCAAACCATGGACATCACAACTTCAGAATGGTTATTAAGTGTATGGATACATTGCAGGTTGTCCAAGTCCCACACTCTTATTGCAGTATCCATTGAACCAGAATAAAGCCTATTCGCCCCAACAGCTAAAGAAACCACAGCACCAGTATGGCCTTTTAGTGATGCGATAATCTCAAAAGAACAAGTCCCAGCATTGAACTTCCACACCAATATTGAACCATCCTGCAGCAGAATTGAAGTAGTACATAACCAAAGATTAAAAAAAAAGCGACTAGAAATAATATACAGATTATATCAGTTTCCACATAGAAGAGCAGAAACACATACAAAACTTTACAGCAGGGCAAGTATTTACCTGAACTCCAGCAAAAAGCATTCCATTACCCTCGCACATGGCATACACTTGTCCAGGGGACACATTTAGAGTAAGATTAGCATTAGTCTCGATGTTCCATGCCTGAAACATGTCCAAAATTAAAGTCCAATAAGTCATTCATGAACCTTATTGAGATATTCCAACATATGAACCTTATGTAATATGGCCAAAAGTATATTACAGCAAATTACCTTAATAGCATCAGTTATTCCGACAAACACCCAAGGTCCTTCACTTATAAGGCACCCAACTGCAGCACCCATATCAAATGTTGCAATACACTGCAATGACCAAAACTATGTGACCAAACTTGCTATAAACTAAAATATATTTGAACAGTTATAAAAGAATTGACATAACATACCTGTCCAGTGTGGCAGTTCCAAACCCGAACAGTCCCATCTTTACTACCACTGAAAAGCTTGTCAGAGCCAGACGGAAGAGTGATTCCAGTGACGGCCTATACAATTTCATCAATTATCATCAGACACACAAGGAAAAAGAGTGATTAATCACAAAATAAAGATAGCACATAGGGAGAAGATTGAGCGTTTTCATGTTGAATACCTTCTTGTGCTCGTGGAGTTGAGTAAGCATAGAAAATCCATTGCCATCACTCCAAGAATGCAGGAATTTGCACTTTTCACCATGGACACAACTTTCCCTTACCCAGTACTCACATAACTTACGATGGGCCTTCTCAGTGCTTCCTTCACTTGCCATAACAGATGTACTACAAGAGAGATTTCTACTTTTGGAGCGATCGTGTCTCTCATCTCCATTCTCACGGCCAGTTTTCTGCTTTCTGTAAGAATGCTTCGGCTCCTCATCTGCTCTGTTAGGAATGACAGTTGTGCTACAAGAGAAACTTCTACTTTTGGAGCGATCGAATCTCTCAACTGCATTCTCAAGGCGGCTGTGGGACTGATTCAACTCCCCGTCTGCTCTGTTTTGAATGCCGTTCTGCCTTATAGAATTGTGGGACACTTTATGGTTCGATGGCATGACATAACCAATGGGTGCAGCAGTTGTTGAATGTAGAAAGTTGCATGGGTTTTTTCTGCATTTCCCGGCCAACCAAAACGTACACACTCTGCCACAGGGAACGCCACCACGAGTACCGGAAGGTTGACGATGCCAGCTTAATGACGCTCTGCCCAGACTTGGTGAATCTCTTCTCGCGACCTTAGTATCCATCATCATATTCTATAGAAAAGGTAGACCAGGCACAAACTGATTACAACTATAATCCTAATTTTCAACATTCATAGCGCATAGAATTTCCTTCAAATCAAAGAGCCAAATCTGCACGAGTGCTAAGAATTGCCATTCCTTTGATTCAAGCCAAGATAACTCCGAAGATACAGTAGACCAGAATAATACGAAGAACCCTCAAAAACTAAAAACAAATCCAGGTAATTGATTCAACATGGACAGCCATGAATCCTCAATCAATATCCAACCAGGTGAAATTACTTGGGATCGTTCCCAATATCCAATGTATGTCCCAAAAATCACACGAAACCCTCGTCGAATCCAATCAATAGAAACCAAACAAGTACTGAAACAACGAAATTAAAAAACCTAACGATGGTGAAGGGCGCCGAAACCCTAACCCTAGAGATCGAATCAAAATCGGCCATCGATGTTGCAATCGTAAATTCCATAAATTGTAAACCCTAAAGATAGTAATATAGCAGAAGAAGACGACGAATTACGAGATTATATGTTGTGTAGTATCAAACCTGAATGCCAGTGTCTGAATCAAGCAACGATCAGAGAGAATTGGATTGATGATTGGGTTGAATTCTTGCGAGATGAAGGGAGCAGAATCCAGAAACCCTAGAAATTTGATGGATTTTTTTAGGAAAGAACAGTGAGAGAGTGGGGTTTAATTATAGACTCTCCAATGCCTAGGCAGCTGTAAATACGCGGAATTATTTTCCTTGGCGGTCAAGGGATCGATTTTGAAACCGCGTAATTTTTATAGCCGTTGTGATATATAATCAAAAACAGCTGTAAAATGGGTCGGGCTGTGCAGATATCCCAGTATGATCCAACATTCAATTGGACCGACCCGGTTGGAAGAAGCAATAATTTACTGTATTTTTTTTTTTTTTTTTTTTTTTGGGAGCTAAACTGCAATAATACTCTTGTTCAATAGTCTAATCATGATGACCCAATCCAGGGGCTACTTTTTCCAATTTAGTTGTTACTTTTATCAACTTAAGGGTGACTCTATACAATTTAGGTTAATTTATTAAATTATGCTAAGTTGTAAAACATCACCCCTTAGTTGCAAAAAATAGCCCACAAATTGTAAGAAGCCACCATTGAAGTGGTATGGCTAGTGATTAGACAGCTGTATCCAAGAATTAACGAGATAACTATGGCAACTTATAAACCTTCGGGCTCAATGTTAGGGTTACACTGTGAGATGTAAGCCTCCGAACAAAAAAAAATCCTCCGCCTGATTGATTTTGCGACCTTGAATAGTATGGCGATCAAACAATTATTCGAATGGTGGAGATGATGTATTCGATAGGGATATAATTGTTGGAAAAATTAGAAACTCATCGGAAATTTGAAAAATGGCCGAATAGGGGGTTTCTTAAAGGTAATTGTGAAATAGGGGGTTTCCAACAAACATTTGGGGTTGTCAATTTTTTTTAAAGCTGTTAAAATGGGCTGGGCTGTACAAACATAAGCCCAGTTCGGCCCAACACAGAGTTGGGTCAACCCGGTTGGAAGAAGTTTTTTGTTTGTTTTTTTTTTAGCTAAACCCCAGAACTATGGGAGCTCCTCATAAACCCTCTGCTTGATTGATTTGCGACCTTGACTAACATGGCGATCGAACAAGAACACAAGCTTGAAATCTTTCAACAATGGCTGCAGGTACTCTTTCTCTTTCTCTCTCTTCTTTCTCTCAATATTCATGAACTAACTTCGGTCCCGAACTTGAAGGTAAATGGAGTGGAGCTACGTGGTTGCAAGATCAAATACTGCGATTCCACTAAAGGTTTTGGTTTGTTTTCCGCTAATTCTGTCTCTGATGGTGAGTTTTGACGATATGTGTGCCTCTTGTAATTCAAATTATTTGGTAATTTATGCGGTTTGGTTGAATAAGGTCGAATTGTTTGACAATCAACTGAGAACATGTCTTGATTTTCAAAGATCACTGTTGTAGGTTATCATTTCATTGATTAGTTATTCATTTGTGGTATTTATTATGTCAATGTGTATCTGTGCAAATTAATCATCTTTCAATTTGGTGACAATATGAACTTCATTGTTAGTCTGGGGTAGGATTTGCATTAACTAGATTGCAGCTTTTACCACATTCTTTTACTCCCTATTTTGTGTATAATTCCCTTGCTTTGGGTGAATCGTTAGGGGTATTGCTGGTGGTACCACTTGATTTAGCTATAACTCCAATGAGGGTGTTGGAAGACCCTCTTCTGGGACCAGTATGTAGAGAAATGTTCGAAGAAGGTGAAGTGGATGATAGGTTATTGATGACGTTATTCTTGACAGTGGAGCGTCTTCGTAAGAACTCTTCATGGAAACCGTATGTTTATGCCTTCATTTTGTTGGTCTTTGATTCAAATCATTGTTTGTTATTAAATCCTTGATACATGGTTGTTATAGATACCTTGATATGATTCCGAGCACCTTTGGAAGCCCTCTTTGGTTTACTGATGATGAGTTCCAAGAATTGAAGGGGACTACTGTTTATAAAGCCAGTAAATTGCAGGTAAGCAAATTTAACAACTATATGCAGTGTATATGCACTGAAAACCCTGTCTATATTGGATATGCAATGTAAGCAAACTTATAAAACTAGCTGATACTGTAGCTATAAGATGCTTCAATTGAACTGATGGACTTAGCATTGTATGATCAACATTGGAAAAGACGTCTTTGGAGCCGTATCACAATAGTTTTCAACTTGTTCTTAATCTCCCTTGTGCAATATGTCTTCATGGTTTAACTTTGGGGATTTTTTGTGTCTTTCATCAAGATTATGATTGTAGGTTTAATTTACTAACTATAATACTTATACTAGAATGTCATTTCAAATATATGTTTTTGTCAGTGGCAGACCTTGTACTTCTGAAGATTTCAGTTCATCTATTATTGTTAACCCCAATGTCTAATGGGTGGGGTAATTCTGGAAATTGTCACTGAGAGTCTTACCCATTTAGTTTGTTTGCATTTTGCTAAGTCCCTAGTATAAATTTTGACTTACTCTTTTGGGCTTAGGTTATCTGTGCTTCACCTCTATGGCATTTATAATAGAGGACTACTTTGCATTGCAGAAGAAGAGTTTGCAAGCTGTATTTGAGGATAAAGTGAAGGGTTTGGTCAAGAGGCTTTTAGTCCTGGATGGAGACTCAGAAAGGTTAGTATTTTGTTTATTGCATTCATGTGTGATGCGCTTCTTTGCTTGTCGAACTTGGAGTAGCTCCAGTCTTAAGCTTGTCTAATCTGGAGGTGCCTTCATATATGGGTAACACCTGGATTTTCACGACATTAGAATTTACGTTCATCATACAGCTATTAGGACTGCCTTCAAAGTTATCTGATCATGAGTGTCATGTGTAGTTAAAAAGATTCAATATATTTGGTCGGCCCTCTGTTGTGCGTGACTAATGCGTAAACAAGATGGGAAGATACCAATAACTTTTGCTGAGTTCAAGAGAGTTCGAGGAAGGATATCCACTTGAAACATAGTACTATAAGTATTATGTTTGGTGGCTACTTACCAAATACTGCTATATTCTCTATCTTTGTCCTCAGGATATATGTTATATGCATTTTGCAACACTAATACTGCTATGCACAAAATTTCATAGAATACCAATATACCATATACATCGACAGAAATGAGATTGGATGTCTTGTTCACATTTTTGTGAATTGTAAATGTGGTGAAACGAAAAATAATAAGTGGAGTTGTGAAAGATTGGGCTTCTAAAGAAAGTCCAAAATTCCACACCAACTCACCAATGACTGACTTTTGGATAGTAAGGATCAATATCAAACCTCTAGTTAAGCCAAAGACATACAGAAATCCGCTCTTTGATATATGTTTCGTGCCAACAACACTCGTAACCAATAAACCAAATCAGAATAACATGAACTATTTAATTTTTATGGTCATTTCTTGTTTGCAACTTCATTACTATTATCAGCTAGTATCTGCTATGTGTATCATCTGTGAAAAGGGTACATCAAAAGACATGATATATCGATTTTGTAATGACGTGCTCATTATGGATAGCTGTTGATTATTTCTTTTGCTTCCTGTCCAGTGAGGTGGATTTTGAAGACTTTCTGTGGTATGTATCTTCTAAAGTATCACTTGTTACTTGTTAGTCCTTAAAGATACACATTCGTGATGGTTGTGCAGTAACGATTTTTTTCTTCTGCATCGTAGTTAATTTTATGAAAGTCCATATGTGCAGGGCTAATTCTGTCTTCTGGACTCGTGCTATGAACATTCCTCTTCCTCGATCTTATGTATTCCCTGGAACTGGGGAAGAAACTTCTTGTAATGTTATGTCGAACGAGGAGGTTGTTAACAAATCAGACTTTAGAAGTAAGTCGACTTTCATCGATTACCGTAATGGTATCATGAATGTCCTTAATATTAGAAGTTAGTGGCATGCTTCTATTTTCCAGTTAGTCTGTAATGGTTTTGTGACTGAGTAGAAAATTGCTCTCTTCCAGGACCTGAGTCTAGTAGTATTGGTGGACCGAATATCGACCCTATGCAAGGAGAGACTCTATGGGTAGAAGGCCTTGTTCCAGGAATTGACTTCTGCAACCATGGTAANAAAAAAGACAACAGCAGAAAAGGAAAATTTTCCCTTTGGTCTTAGTCCTTATGACTACCTCAGAAACCTCTCTAAAATGGTTGTCACTAAGGGCTCGTTTACTTGGAAGTAATTGTGATTAGGATATAATGTATAATTTCTTTGGGTGAAGTAGAGGTGGAATAAAGAGTGAGAGGGAAGTGATATGAAAATGGTGTATTAGATGACGTGAGTCAATGTGATAACGACTGCTTTAGTATAACCATGTAATCATAATTATAAAACTAGGAGTAATAATGATTACAACCAAACTTAAAAACTACAGATTCCATGAATAGCTTTGAGCATGTGTACAAATACAAATTGCTTATTACATTGTATTTCATTACATCCAAGTAAACGGCACATTGGTGCTATGAGTATTGTTGTGTATTTACTGCTTCATCATAATGGACATTTAGTGTGCAATACAGTTGGATTTCTGGTGGGGGGGGGGGGGGGGGGGGGGNCCAAGCTAGTTTTTTTAATCAAGCATCCGGGTTAGACTTGCTAACTGTTGACTTAGAAATCAGAAAATGTAGTGTAAAAAAGGACTGCTGAGAAACATCTTGGTATGAGTGGAAAAATGTACATTAGGTGGAAATAATGATAAAAGATGAAAAGATTAACATTGTCAGATTGATCGAGTAGTGTCATGTGATTATCATACTTTGTACTAGTACATAAAAAATACCACCTCAAAGATCAATTCTAATTAATAAAAGAAAAGGAAAGAGAAGAAATGAGAAATTGTTAATCATTTGGACAGAGGGAGAATGGTGTTTCCTTTCTAATCATTACGCTGTAATTGAGTTAGGCTCTTTCTAAATTCTTTCTATCATGGCAAAAGATGCTTGCCTGCTTATTTGAGAGAGAGACTTCTTTGGCAGATAGGAGCTTGGCTTGCAGCTTGAA
>BSSO01001083.1:0-26074 GCA_030267885.1 Mesembryanthemum crystallinum
ATTTTATTGTGTGGTTTCTTCTCTATATTTGGTAAATCTACATGTGGTTATGTGTCTCCCGTTCAAACTTGGTTGGGAGGTTTGAGCACATTTCTTAACATGGTAGAAGGTTACATATTCAAAAAAATAACTAGCATACAGTGTTCATTGAAACTATAGTAGCTATGATGCTTCTTTTCTAACCATTTTAGATGAGCCACATCTCGTCGAATCTTGTCAAGGTCTATGAAATGGTATAGATTAGAATTAATTCTTTACATAGTAGTTTTTACTTGTATTGGTTATAAATTGTATTTGTTCCTATTTTAATTCCTAGGTAGAATTGATTAAGCTTGAGTTTATCCCTTCTAATCTCTCCGTGGGATCGACCATTATTTACCATGTACTACGTTTATTATTGGTAGAAATAAGATTTTAATTTGTATGCGCAAACGACAAGTATCAACCCCGGGGCTAGTTTCACCTCTGTTTTGCTGGAGAACTTTCGGATCATAACTACTCGGACCGCTACATCCGTATTCGGATCGTTGATCACGTGCTGCTCACTCTTAGGAAAATTCCTGATTTTAAGGTTTCAACTTTCTGTGGATCGTGATCTACGAAGTAGTAAAGTATAATCAGACGCTAGAGGTAAAAATACAGCTACAATACAAAGAATTGGCCAAAAATCATAGGAAACGACGGAATTTGGCCAAAATAAAGTGGTGCTAATGGCCTTAGGCTAATTATTCTTGCTTAGAACGCCGTTTTCCTTCAGAAAAGTGTATTACGAGAAGTTGTTTTCACCAAATTTGGGTTTGGAGCTGTTACGGACGGAATTGCGGAAGAGGTCTGGAAGATACCAAAAAAAAAAAAAAAAAGAGGAAAAAGTTGTATACTCTCACATAAGTACCAATGTTTTGCAATGTTAAGCGTTTCTGAAATTTTGTAGGCTCATCCGGAAAGTCTCTTACGAAAAGTCTTCCGAAAAGTCTCTTACGAAAAGTCTTCCGAAAAAGCGTTCAAGATATCGTAAGCTCTTCTGAAACAGTATTCCGACGATATTGTAAACTATGCCGAATGGTCTTCCACAAAAGGTTTTCAGAGGAATCTTCCGAAAAGTATCTTCTAAAAAAGTGTTACGAAAAAAGTATTCCGAAAAAAGGTATTCCGAAAAAGGTATTCTGAAAAGTCTTCTGATATACCCAAAATATTATAAACTCTTCCGGAAAGGTTAATCGAAAAAGTCTACCGAAAATATTATACATTCTTCCGAAATGGTCTTGCGAGAAAGTATTCCAAAGATATTGTAGACTGTTCCAAATGGTCTTGCGAAAAAGGTTTCTGGAGGAATCGTACGAAAAGTCTCTTGCGAGAAAATCTTACGAAAGAGTGTTCCGAAAATATTGTATACTCTTCCGAAAAGGTCTTCTGAAAGATCATCACAGAAATATTGTAAGTTCTATCGAAAAGGTGTTCCTAAAAACACCTTCCGAAGAGATTGGAGACCCTTCCAAAAAAGAGTCTTCCGAAAAATAATTCCACTATTCCAGAAAGGTCTTCCGCAAAAGAATTTCAAAAATATCGTAGACTCTTTCAACAAGATCTCCCGGAAAAATCGTTCAAAATATATTGTATACTATTCCGACATGGTTTGCGAAAAAAGTTTCTGCAAGATTAATAAGGAAGCATGCTGCAAGTTGAATGCTTTGAACAACGAATCATTCCACAAGGCTAAGTGTTCCTTAACAATTAATAAAGCATTCCACAAAGTTGGAGCTTCCACAATAATCAAGCGCTCTGCAAAGTTGTGTATTATACAATAACCAAACATCAATAAAATTGATTCTTCCGCAACAATCAAGCGACATGCAAAGTTGAAGGTTTCACAATAATCAAGTGTTCTGCAAATTTGAAGTTGAGGATTCTGAATCAAGGCGGAGGATACAGAGAATATTCAAAGTTTCGAAAGTTGGAGCATGAGAACGAAAAATAATACGGAATCATCAAGTTTGATATGAGCTACCCAATTATTCAAAAATTATGATATACTGATTCGGATCATGTAAGTGTTCGGAAAAACTGTATGACATACTTGTTTATTTGGATTTATATCTACATACATTATGAAACTACGAATAAAAACTTCCTTTGCGGAGTTCCCATTTTGATCATGTCCCTACAACGGGGCCAAAGAACCCCTATACGGGAACCGAATTTCAATAAACCTCTATAGCGGGGCTATCACAATGCCTATTTGCGAGGTGAAAAGCTTGACGGAATCCCTAAAACGGGACCGAACTAGAATGAGTCACCCTTTCGTAGGGATAAAATAAACCTCTACAATGAGACTATCACAATACCTCTTCGCGAGGTGAAAGGCTCGACGGAATCCCTAAAATCGTGATCATGTTAAAACGAGTCACCCTTTCGTAGGGATGAGAAAAATTCCTCTATAACGGGGCTACATCAGATGAAGTGATTATTCATGCGGTAAAGGGCTCGGCGGAATCCTTGAAAGCGGGATCGAGCGGCAACAATACACCCTTTCGCAGGGATTTCTATTTGAATGTACTATGTTCTTACGAATTCGTTCGAGGCAAAGTCAAAACGGTTCAACGTTATGTTACCTTTCGGTGTGCCCTATAAACTCATATGAACCTATTTAGTATAGAAGAATGTGTCATAAAGGAATCTGATCGACCGCTACTCGCTTCCTGTGACCAAGCTGCAGTGAACAGTGGTCGAGGGGCTAACTGTTGAGGTATAATAATTCCCCATGAGTTCATGGGGTTGTTAATTTGGGCCTTATTTATGAGCCCAAAAAGTGGTCCACCTTAAGGCCTAATTCTCATTCACTCTTGCTCTTCTAACAAGTATAAATACCCCACTCTCTCATAAGAGGAGAGGACTTCTAGACTCTCTCTCTCTACTACATTCTCTCTAGAAATTCTCTTATCTTACTACCGACCTGACTTGATCGTCGGAGGGGCTTTCCCTGGCATGCCCCGGGGCTAGTTTCACCTCTGTTTTGCAGGAGAACTTTCGGATCATAACTACTCGGACCGCTACATCCGGATTCGGATCGTTGATCACGTGCTGCTCACGTTCCCCCTATTCCGAACCTCTCAACAGTTTTAATAAGGTATACTGAGGGCAATATTGTCATGAAATTATTAAGTTGAGCTCACATCATCATTTTCTGGCTTGAATCTTGCCGTATACCTCAATGTAATTTCTAAAACATTAGTATATCTATGTGTATTTTGACCAAAATTCAGTATAACTCACTGAAATTTACCCAAAAAATAAAATCCAGAATTGATTTGCAATGCTCTCACTGTTGGAATATTAAAGTTTCAAATTAAATTGATTTTGATTACACATCTTCTTTCTATTTATTTTGATTTAATGATGATTTGAATGGGTATGTGGGGGTTACACTTCTAAACCCTAAGTTACAATTCTAGACCCTATATAAACATTAGTCTATGACGAAACCCATAATTCATTTCACATATCAATCCCCACTTGTGATCTACAACTGAAACTCTTAAAAAACTTTTGAAATTTTGGTTTTAGTGACTAGGCTTGGCTAGTTCATCCTGTAAGCCTTGAGGACACACACATAGAGGAGTCGATTGTTGAGAGCCTTGGGGTTGTTAGTTATCCGTTTGGATCTGCATCTAGGGAGACACAACGATCTTGGGACAACGTCATAGCGTGCTTTATCGAGGCTAGCAACCTTTAACTTTACTCTTGTATTTTGTTGTGGCTATTTATCTATTTTACTAATTCATATTTTTTTTTTTTTTGAAAGGGGGTGGGAGGTTTTCATTAATAGAAAAGATATACGGAAGCTACAATGAAAAAACTCCTAAAATATAATAGATCTATGATACAAATATGAATTATACTAACCAAACAATTAACTAATGATAGCTTCATGAGCGTCTTCTCCGAAAACATGGCTTTGTTGTTATTAACAGCCATTTTCGATGTCTCTACATCTTTCGCTTGTTTGGAGATCTCCAAATATGTAATTGCTTGGGAAGCTAAATCCATATAGTACGGTAGAAAGCATGTAAAGTCAAACCTCGATACCTTGAATCCATAAACCTTAACAAAACTCACCATATGGGAGAGTGATGATCTCATGTAGAGAGAGAAACAAACTCTCATAAGAAGAGATAAACAAACTCCCACAAAAGAAGAGACTTTTATTAAAATAAACGATTTAGAAAAACCAACAAATGAACGAAAATTAAGGATTTTGGGCTTATCATCAACGATTAATCGCTGATGGCAGCCCCTACGAGAAAGAGGATAGAGGCTAAGGTTTTGGGAGAGAAAGAGGGGGGAGAGAGAGAGAGAGAGAGAGAGAGAGAGAGAGAAAGGGGAACGTATCCTTTACTAATTCATATTATTACTCCCTCTGTTCCATTAAAATAATTACGTTAATTTTTTGCACTTGAGGAGTTATGTTTTGATGTGACTTCAAATTTCACTTGAGGAGGGCAAGTGGGTAGGAGAGGGAATAATTGAGGGTGGATGATAACTTTATCGTTAAAAGCTTTCCAATTTAAGCAACATAAAGATTATTATGAAATAGACAAAATATAATACGTAAAGATTTCTGTGGAACAGAGGGATTATTATTATTCAAATACTCACGGTGTAAATTAAGGCCAACATAGCGAAAAACAAATTGAAAAATTCTAACAAAGTGAATCACAAGATTGGAAAAAAAAAAAAGTAAATCAAAGGACTAGGGAAAAAAAAGGGAGATCCGAAAGAGAAAATTGAAGAAAAGAACTTGAAAAAAATATTGTACCTCAACTTGTTGCCGGAGAAGAATAGTGGTTGGCCAAAACCTTTCATTGTCAGAAAAGGTCAAACCAAAAATATCGACGATGAAGACTGATGGGCAACGTAGTTTCTTACTTCCCTTCTCGTTCTCTTTGGACAGCATGTAAAGTGCGGTTAGGAAAAGAAAGCCTTAGGTATGAGATTTCCAATCCTTAGATAAATGAGAGGTTTCAAGTGGTGTTACTTTGGGATTGTTCTAGTTAAGATTTTAAGTTCAAAACTCAAAAATCCCAATCAAATATTAAGAAAGAATTTGGTGATTCCATTCCATTCTTTAAAACTCAATCGAACAGGGTCCATAGTAAGTGAGTTTTACTTAAACAGGATTTGCCTATAACTAGGGATTTAGATAGACAATTTCCCCATTATGTAAAAAGTAGAACGTATGTAGTCCCTATATTCACCAATCAACTTTGCCAATTTACATAAACTTAGGCTATGTTTGGCAAAAATCAGCTACCTTATCAGCTCCAGCTACTTTTTCAGCTATCAGCTAGATTTTTATTGTCTCAACAACCAAATAGTTTATCTAACTATTTTCATCTTTTAACTCTCAACTTGAACTTTTTTAGCTAGTTTTGCCAAATATAATTTTAGGTTGTGTTTGGCAAGTAGCTTTAGCTGTGAGCTGTAACTGTGAGCTTTAGTTGTGAACTGTATCTGTGAGCTTTAGCTGTGAACTGTATCTGTTAGCTTTAGCTTTGAGCTTTTGGGTGAAAGCTTATTTTAATAACTTTCACATTTTGAGCTTTTGGGAGCTTTTGACCCTCTCACAAAAGATAAAGCTCTTACAAAAACCATTAGAAGAAAACACATCTATGGCAGTCCCCTAATCACACAAATCGTCGTTGAAAAGCCTTCCCTTCCCATGCCATCTTATCCTCATATCCAACACGTGTTAGCCTTCAACCCTTCACAGCATCCGTTACATACAAACCCAACGACGCCGTATCAACCTTCCATCCCCCAATACGACGTCGCATTCCGCCGTATCAAAATCCCCAACCAGTGAAGTATAAATGGCGGAAAACATGCGAGCTCTGTACTGAGTGAGCGAGTCACACTGTGGATAGAGAGAGAAACAGTAGAGAGAGAAAAAAATGGTGGCGATTGGCGGGAAGAGAGTGGGCGAGGTGGTGGGGAAGATCGGCGGCAATGGCGTCGGCAAGATTCTCGTGGCTGTCGCAGTTGCCTTCTTCGTTCGCTTGATTTCCGGCCCCGGCCCGGCTTTGTTGCCGGAGAGCGAATTTGACGACGAGAAAAATGGCGATGGTGAAGACGACGAGGCTCTGGTCGACGACGGGAAAATCTTTCCGGTGACTATTCGTTGGAGCGATATCACTTGTTCACTCTCCGACAAGAAGTCTAATTCAGTAAGATATCTAAATTCTGGCCTGTGTAGGAAAATTTTACGTCTCAATGCTAAAGAGCAGCTAAATTTGGCTTGTTCTTTGGTTGGTTGATGAGGTATTTCTGTTTAAATTAGCTGGTGTTGTGTGTTGGCTGTGTAGAAATGTAGATTGCATAGTTTTTATCTTGTTTTCTACTGCAATTTCAGTTATTTAGCTCAATGATTAAACCAGAATTAAAATTGGTAAACCGAAGTTTATATTTGTAGAGTTTCCCTTATATGGGAATTTTCTTGAAAAGTGGAGTATAACATAAGAATTAGGAAAATTTCACAAGAATAATCCCTATTTTGCTTCGTCTACAAAACTAATATTGAAATTTCACAAGATAATCCCAAGTTTGACAATATCACACGAAAATAGTTTATTTGGTTGAGACTATGACGTTAAATCCTAATCATGTTCTTGTCAGGTATGCAAAAAATAACTTGCAAAGTTGGGGACTATCAGTACCATTAAACTGTTTCTGTGTGATATTGTGAAACTTGGATTATTTTTGTGAAATTTGCAAGTTGGGATTACTTTTGTAAGACAGATACAAAGTATGGATTATTCTTGTGAATTTTTTCTAAGAATGGAAGTAGTTATATTAAGAATAGAAGGATAAAAAGGTCATTCATATCCATTTAGTGACCATTTGCAAAGAAGAAAATTGCCATAGAGGTAGTTCTGCATTTGTTTTTTATTTTTATTTTTACTTCTATAAAGAGGAGCTTATCGCAAAATGATGTATATATATAAGAAAATAATCTGAACTATCTATATGTATTAGAGATTATTAGAAATTGTAAATTCTCTTCTTTTTCTTAAGGATACTAGGATGATCATTGTGCACTCTCAGAATATATTATCATCACTTATTCTTAGAGTTATGGCAAAAAAGTTTCTTGTGTGAGCTTTTAGTGAGTGGGCTGAAAATACCATCCTCTTGGACGATTGTAAGGGACATTTTGAGGGACACAAATCATCCCTCTTGGAGCAAAGTATGTAGAACAAGAAGAAATTTATGCTTAGAAGACGAGAGAGAGAGAGAGAGAGAGAGAGAGAGAGAGAGAGAGAGAGAGAGAGGGAGAGGGAGAGGGAGAGGGAGAGAGAGATTGTGGAGGGAGAACTTCTGACGACATTTCAGATATTTTAAGAGAGAGAGAGAGAGAGAGAGAGAGAGAGAGAGAGAGATTGTGGAGGGAGAACTTCTGACGACATTTCAGATATTTTATGCTACCCTACTGGAGCAAAAAGCTTTTTACTATTGCAAATTTACCTGGTGCAGCAAAAAACAAAATCGCTAGTCTTGCAACAATTCTTTACTTGTTATTTTTTTTATTTAAATAAAGGAGGTAAGGAGGATTCTCAAGTTCACATCTGGTAGGTGAGGACATGGTTTGAATGCTTTGCATATAGGAAGGGTCGAGATAAAGGGGCGCGGAAGCCCTCGATTGTCTTTAATGGAAATATTACCTGGGTGTGATGGGAAACCCATCCCACTTTTGGCTTTTATCCACTAGGCTACTCTCTGGTAGCTTCTCTAAGCTTGGATGTTGTATGAAGCAGTATGTAATTCTGTATGGGGGCATGAAGTTGGGAAGACAACTCATAATTGTGCTAAACCCCAAATTGCGAATCTAAACTCTAGGCTGCCTTTTCGGTATGAAAATAAGCTTGAATAATACTCCTTTAGTAATGTCCGTTATGCTAGTAACATATTTAGTAAAACTCTCATCTACAGATGCTAGTTGAGATTTATTGTTGTTGTTGTTGAAAATAGGGTATTAAATAATGTGACGGAGAAACAAGTTTGGGTCTAGTAACAGACCCTAAACAGTGAGGAAAACAAATATTCTAACAATTCTCAGGGGATATGGTCAAGAATAGATTAAATCATTAAAGTCTCCTGCTTCCTTCATAGCTACATCTGCTATCTTGTCAGCAAGGCCATTGGTCTCTCTATAGCAATGAAAAATCATCAAATGTTCCATAGTTTCTTTCAGTTCCCTGCATTCCAAACGAAGGTTTGTCAAAAGGTCTCAATCAATGGGAGGTTGATTAAGCAGTTGGACAGCTTCGGATGAATCAGAGTGATTAATAATTTTTGACCTACTGTTGTTCCTGATAATCTTCAATCCTTTCCGAATGGTCAGTATCTCAGCTATCAGTCCAGATGGTTCTCTAATCTTCATGTAGTAACCCAATTCCCAGCTAGAATCTGCGTTACTGAAAGTTCCTGCAATATTGGCAACCAGATTGACACTCTTGATCACAATCAAGTTTGACACAATCAGTAGGTGGGGTGTGGAGATTCCCATTGCAGCATCTTTACTTGTTTCCTACGTGGCTTTGCTTTAAGGCCAAAATTTCCAGGTTTTAGCTTTGGTGTTTCTCAGCCACATGTCAATAGGAGCAAGAGTATTTCCAAAAGTGAAATCATTTCTGCGCTTCCAGAGGCGAGAGGGTATTCCAGGCAATGGAGTTCGAGGATTTGGGGGATTGGAGGTTAGTTTGAAGCCAAACTTTGAAATAATCTTCAAAAAACGTACTCCATCAGACAGGGCAATATATTGAAAACAAGTTCTCAGTAATAAGCTTGTTTTGCATGGTCTAGAAATAAGCTACAAAGAATGACCTTGGTAGATCTTCTACAATAAGCTTCATAGGCATTGAACCTTTTAATGTTTAAAATGCACACCTGAGGCAAGAGGCATAAGAGGTTGATGCTTCTTTTTGTCTCTGGATGAGGCAATTTTGATGGTGCACTTGAAGCACAAATTGTGCTGCTTCGTTTCTTCAACTGATTAATTAGTGTTTTTGCCACCGTACTAATGATACATATTATGTCATAGGGTATTATTTTACGACATTATGAAATATCCTGAATTTATAGTATATCTTCATGTACGGGCTGTGCTGAGCCTCACTTTTCTGAGGCGCTTGCATTCGCTCACACCTTTTTCCTAGTTGCGGTGGACCTGTATTGCCTCATGCTTTTAAACATATTGGAACCTTAGTATGGAACCATATCTTCAATTTACTGCAACCTGCTTGTACGTAGTTTGACTGATGTCGACCGTATTAGGTATCTCGTTTTTGTGCTATATAGTCGATATGGTACTTTAGGACTAAATTCTGCTTCAATGGTATGTGGTGCATTACATTTATCAGTCGATTTGCCTTGATAATTATACCTGGGGTATATCTTACTACCACTGCATTGTTTGAGACATACTGAAACTGAAACTAACATATGCATTTTGACCTTTCTAGACCCTGGTAGTGGCTTATCTACACTGGGATGTTGTTCTGGGTGTTGGAGAGTGGTTGGGACTTGGCAGTGAGAGCTCCACTATGTTTAGCTTGTTGTAGATGTTCTTTGTTTGTTTCTTTTGATGAGAGACAATGAATAACTCCTGTTATCTTGTTGTGGTCGGTGTTTGTGGAAATGACTATGCTCTTTTATGTTAATGTTGGGCTTCCAGGGATGCTAAAATACAGAAATAGCTACATAAGAGTGAAGTTAGATGTTAGCATCATTTGGTGATCATTTATATGATGCTAAGAATAGAAATCAGCTTCATGCCTTCATTCTTGGTGAAGGTATGGGGCTGATGAGCAAGTATAGAAGAAATAGGCAGTGATGATCTGCATTGTTGATCGTTAATGAAAGCAAGATCTGTGTTATGGTGCACAATTTCATAAAAGATACATCATGTGAATATGTATAGAAGGGTTCTATTGTTGTCAATAAACAAGTGGCAGCAGGATATTGCTGGTGTCATGTCTGTTCGGGCAGAGTAATTTGTGGTTACACTGTTTTCACTTGGTTACATATTATGTTGATTTCTTTTTCCCCCTAACATTCTGAGCATTGTGACCTAGGTACGCTTTCTGCTACAAAATGTTAGCGGAGAGGCTAAACCTGGAAGGTTGCTGGCTATAATGGGTCCTTCAGGGTCAGGGAAGACAACACTACTCAATATTTTGGCTGGCCAGCTCGCGGCATCACCTAGGTTAAAGTTATCAGGACTTTTGGAGGTCAATGGACAGCGCACTTCAAAGAAATCTTACAAGTATGAGCTTTTCTCCCTGAAAGAACTTTTGAGATTTTATTTTGAGATTAATTTATTTTTGAAGTATTTAGAGCTTGTAGTTGCAACAATTTCTATGAGAATTTTTGGGGAAAGATATGAGCTTTTAACAATTTCTATAGTACTCATTCTTATCTTGCTATTCTAGGTTTGCTTACGTAAGGCAGGAAGACCTCTTTTTCTCACAGTTAACAGTGCGTGAAACACTGTCTCTTGCTGCTGAATTACAGCTTCCACAGATGTCTTCACCAGAAGCAAGAGATGAATATGTGAATGATCTCTTGCGTAGACTGGGCTTGGTAAGATTTATGCTCCTCATATTTGGTTGTCTAATACTCTAAATGCATGCTAACTTTTTACAGGAAAATGGTATGGCTGCCTTTTTTTTTTCTTTTTTTTTTTTTTCTTATTTTCCCTTCATCTGTTTTTACTTTTTTGTTTCCATAGTTGATTAAACATTACTTCATTTAGCATGTGTTATCAAACCACATAACTGTGCGTTGCAAGTGTGGATTTCAACATAGCAAAAAGAGTCATTACTTTCCAGCTTTGGGTTGTGAAGGATTAAGTCAAAAGCATCAATTACCGCAGACTTCACTTCTTATTTGTTATGATTATGCTATGAGTTGCTTTTTAATCAAGCGTCTAAATTAAGTAGCCTCTCTAAAGCTGTTCATATCTTACTTGGGATACTCCCTCATAGCATAAGCAGGAGCCCCATGAAAGGCATTAAGTCACTGGTTTCATTTGTTTGCTACATACTTCACATTGTGTAACAGTTTTCTCATACTTCTATCCAAAAACCTAACCTTGTGCATGTCTAAAAAGCTTTTGTTTAAAAAAAAGGTGACCTTCATATGACGAGCTCGTACTGAAAACTGTTGCTTCTGCTGTTGAAATTCTTCCAAAGGTCAGTTGTGCAGATTCAATTGTTGGTGATGCAAAAGTGCGTGGGATTAGTGGTGGTGAAAAGAAACGGTTGTCTCTGGCGTGTGAACTAATTGCAAGTCCTTCAGTCATATTTGCAGATGAACCAACAACTGGTAAGGATGCGTTGCCTTTGAGTAATAGTGTATAGGTCTTGTCTTTCAAGTATATTTTGGGTCTTTGGGCATTCTTCAGCTTGATCTTTATCTGTATACTTCTCCAATACAGTAATAATATATAGATCTGTGGGCTTGCTATATAATTTTACAGGATTTAAGNCTCCCTTTTTTTTTAGTTTCTTTTTTCTTCTTTATTTTATTTTATTTTTTGTTTTGTTTTTTCGGAAATGGCTAGGAAGCCGACCTGAAGGCCATTTCATCAAGGGGTTGGGGAAGGGCCCATAAGCCACAACACATAAATACCCCCTGAATCCTAGAATTGAGGGTAATGAGACTTGAACCCCAAACGTCAAGGTTGGAGTTTTGGGCTCTACCACTTGAGCTTGCCATTTTTTGCTGAAAATCACACGCTTGAGGGTACTGAGACTGCTATTGAACCCTTGTATAGGAAGGCATGATTCCAATCGGAGGATAACGTACAGTTTGATATCCACGGAATCTTAAAAATTTCAGGAGAACCCTGAGGTTTGAGAAATATATATCGTGTTAAATTGAAGATTCTAATCTGTGGCACCACCAACCATTCCAATAAGGCCATGTTAAGTTAACAAATACAGAATGTTCCCTTTTTCACAGTAGTACATCTTTATTGCTTCTCTTCTTCTCTTTCCTCGACGTTACCCTATATAGTCTCACCTATCACAAGCAATGGCAACACTATTTCACATTGTGATTTAGATGCTTTTCACAGTTATTAGAAGATCTATTTATGACATGTTTCTGATTTTGATAAACTTTAAGTTATATTACATTCATTCATTTAATGGATCATGTGCACAACGTACAATCCCTTAATAATATTTTTGAAGTAATGACAATACTCAAATCTAAAGTGAAACAGAAAGAAAAGAAGAATAGGTAAATCAGTAAGTTAGATATCTTAATATTCGACTGTAAATCAGTAAGCTAGATATCTTAATATTCGACTTGTTAGATGTTCAATTGATTGTGATGTGCTACAAATCTGTTGTCTAGTGGGAATGTCAAGCTGGTCAGGTAGACCCATACCCGTTACTTCTTATAAGGCTTCTGTTTGGGTTGAGTTTTCTTTTTCTTTCTTTCTTTTTTTTTTTGGGTGTTGCACCGGGGGGTGGGTGGGGGGGGGGGGGGTGGATTAGATGTACATTGCTTTACTATTGCAATTGTATGATGAATTTTGTAATTTCAGGGCTTGATGCATTCCAGGCAGAAAAGGTAATGGAAACACTCAGCCAACTTGCACAAGATGGTCATACTGTAATTTGCTCGATACACCAGCCTAGAGGATCAATTTATTACAAATTCGACGACATAATCTTGCTGACAGAAGGTTCACTTATTTATGCTGGCTTGGCTAAGGATGAACCTTTGCAATACTTCACAAAACTCGGGTTAGTAACTGAACCTTTATGTTACCCATCTTGTTCTGAAGAATGCATTAAAGGGTTCTGCATAATGGTGATGACATGTCAACTCCGACCCTTGCTAGCAGGGGAAAAACTTACTGTGTAAATTTGATTATGATATTGATAATAATATCTCAAGGGTAAGAGAAGACAGGGAAGAGGGAAGGGGAGAGGAGACAAAAGTTGGAAGAGGAGACAAAAGGGTCCCTTCTAACTGTCACTGCAGTGTTTACTGATCCTTGCCGGCCCGTGGCAATCACTGCAAATGGTCAACCAAGAGCTTAAAGGGGGGTAAATGGTGGCCAGTGAGGAGAGAAAAGGACGGATGAGGGTGGACGGGGGCCATTTGTCAATGGTGACACCATCGGTGAAGTGTCAAAGTGAGGCTGATTAAGGGTGGGGTGGGGAGGAGAGAGAGGAGAGAGAGGAAGCTTGAGAGAGAGGAAGCTTGATATGCATAAACATGCGAGCCATGGAGGCTTGGTGTCATTCATTCAACAAGGGATATTACATACATCTGAACCCACCAGGATGGAGCGAATGCAGACTACTTCCTACCCAAACATCATTGCAAAACACCACTAATCCCCTATTTAGCTAGCTTATCGCCACTATACTGCATACATGAAACCAAGAAACAAACAAAACAGAACTAAAATCTGATGAGAAAAACAAAGTAGTGTTGTCTAGTAAATGCCCAAGAGGGCTGTCATCAGGTTTCAATCCTATCTACACGCGATTACTTTTTGAGAGCCACCTTGAAAGTTGAAACACCACTTTATCTTCCCCTCAGTCCAATTCCATGAAGACCGCATACCTTGCCGCTAGCATTTCACCCATCTCAGCATTGGCCCTCATAACAGCTTTTGCTGATCTGAACAATACCTTACCTTCATTGTTCCTGCTAAGTGCTAACCACACCGAATCCCAATTTCCATACTCCGGTTCCTCCTGTTTACTCCAAAACCTCGAGCCAAATATGCAGATCACCTCTGCTTTTCCTCCTCACAGATGGATAGCCAGTCTTTAAAAGAATTAAGACATACCTCCACATTTGGCTTCATCAGCTGCAGCACCATACAGTTTCTGCCTATCCATATCACACCAGCTGTGCAGCTTTGACTCCAAGTCCCCACAATGATGCATCTCCCATCTACTGGAACCTCATGCTTCAGCAAATTCTCCCCTGTAGGAAGTATATTCCTACATGCTCTCCTTAGGAACAATTTTAGTAGCACAAGCCCACTGAACCTCCATAGACCAAACTTGACTCTGTTTCTGAAGCTGCAACCAGTCAACAATATCTACACCTGAGTAGAGTGTTGACAAGCAAAAAATAAATGGTCACGATCTTCTATATGATGCTGCTGACAGAGAACACAATCCTGCTGTATATGAATCCCAATATGACCCAGTCTATCCACTGTAGGTAATCTGTATTGTAGAGCAAGCCATAAATGGATTTTATGTCTTGGATAAACTGCAGGGGACAATTGGATCTGCTTCCAGGGTGGTTTAGTGCGTATGCGGAGCATGCTGTGTGATGCTGAATCTGCTGCAGCCCTTGTAGATACTTCCTTGACTAAATAATCTTCCTGACCAAATTGCGTTAAATAACTTTAGCATCAAGCAGAAAGCAGCAAGCATAGCTCCCTGACCACATTTGCTCCACTCTCTTCATTGGGCCTTAATCAGCAGCAACGCTGGTGCCCACACAGCAGATTCTTGGTTAAAATACCTTAAAATCCAGAGGTCTCGACCACCAATGATCCTGCCATATTCACACCACCTCCTTTTCTTCCAAATGAAATATTTGAAATATAAATAATTGCTTTCTAAAGCCCTAATCATCACTCCCTTAGAGAGGGATCATCTAGAGTGTGGTTCGTTTTAGGGCTTCAACATTGAAAGGCCATCTAGTTTAGAGCCTAATAACCAGCGTTAACGCAAGAATCCTTGCAATTTTCTTTTCCAATTTCCCGCGTCAACCATCTCACCCTCTTTGTCAGAAATAGTTAGATGAGATCACTTGATGATTCATCGGCCATGGATGCGGAGAAGATTCCTCAAGAGGGAAAAAGCTTGTAGGAACAGAGAAAACTCGAACCCTTGCCAGAGGTAGGGAGAGACTCGTGCGGTGTTACCGGAATGCCCACATGGGGATTCTTAGGTAGAATAGGAAATCAGGGATTGTCATTTTACTTTACGGAGTTTTGTCCTATTTATGTTATCAAGTACCAGAACTAAATCATGGATTAATTAAGAAATTGAAGCATTAAGTATTGTCTTCCGTGTATTGTCTCGGAAGTCCCTTCCCTCCTTTTTTTTTTCCCTTCGTTTTATCTCTTCATTCCATTTCCATGGTTCTAAACAGTTGTGCTAATTGAGCCATTGACACCGATCCGACACGACTCGGATTCGACTCTTAGACACATTAGTTTCAAAATTTTGAGATACGAGGATTACAGCTTCAAAGAAACGAAGATACAGCTCAGATTTTAAAATTGCAAAATAGTTCATGAATTTAAACATCTAATTCATTCAAAATCCCATCAACTTAAATCCATCTAAGGTTAAAAAAAAAAAAAAAAAATCATTCTTCGACTTAGTTCACTTCTAGTTTTTCTTCCTCCTCTTGAAAGATGACGGTCTCCAACCTCGGGCCGTCAATCGAGAGCTCCACAACCTCTCTGACTTTAGCATCTATGTTCAGATTATCACCCCCTACATTGAAAGGAGGAAAAAAAAGTTATTGCTTTCAAATTTGATATATTCTCCAAAATGTAATTGTAAACCATGGTTTTTACTTATCAACATCCCCAAATTTGGTCGGGCATTTGAGGTAGCTTTCATCTTTTCTTGAGAGTAATTGTATGTTGTGAACATAAACCAGATCTTTAGTTCTACTAGCTAACTATCCGTTTCTTTTAACTGATTTTATGAATGCAAAAGTGCTCCAATATCACTCACAACACGAGGATGAAACTGGTTGGGATAATATTCTCCGTGCCAAGGACCCAAGAAGAGGGGTTGTGGCCCCATAATTTGCCTACCACGTCGGTGGTTGACATGTGGTTGATTGAAGAAGTCGGAACCAGATAAAAACCACCCATACTCGTCATAAACTATGCAACTCAATAGGATTAGTAAAGATTTGCTTAAAACAGTTATCTTTGATTAGAGTTACTTCATTGGGGCCTAATCATCGGACTCCTAAACCATCTCCTTGCTAACAATTCTTTTTTTTTTTTTTTTTTTTTNACGCACCAGTTCAGCAATGGGTTTAGTCACCATAAAAAAAAAAAAAAAAAAAAAAAGAATAAACTTAATCACACCAATCATCACTCAAAATTTTTCCTTGACTAAACGAGTTGTCGCCCCCATATTGAAGTTGTTTTCTCTCTAGGTCTTCCAATTTGGGTCAAAGATAGTTTTTTGGACCTCCTCTTTCAAACGTTTAAGCCTTTTGACCATGACTACATGAGAAGCCAAACGTGCTTTTGCAACTTTCAAAGTGGGTACCTTAGAATTCCTCTTGAAAATTGCCCATGGCATGCTATGCTCTGAAAGGAAGGAGCGTGTTGTCTTAACATCATTCAGCAATTTTTTTATCCACTCACACCTATAGTAGTTGAGCGATTTTTCGGGTGGTTGACAAATTGCCTTCAAAGGAACGTTAAGACAATGAACTACACAAGGAGTCCAAAAATATATGGGGATATTTTTTCTCTATAGCCAACCTTGCCCCTTCAAAATTGTTGGCATTATCAGTGAATATTTGAACTACGTTCTATGGTTCAATATTTTCAAACTAACATGAACAACTCAACCACATACTCTATATCTCTGATATTTCCAATGGTGTCAATGCCTTTGATGAACATACATTGTTCACCAGATGCTCCATAATGTTAATACAAAGTATGTTTTGCATATTTCTCCGTGACATATTGATATCGCTTTTCAATGCCAAGTGCTTTTAAAAGTCAGTAAAAGTCTTTCTGCATATGATTTTTCTTGTACAGTAAAGTAGTCCTAAGACTTTGAATGGGAGGTGGACAATATCCAACATGATTACTTTTTTTTAACCTTAGCAATGATCATATGAAGTAAATATTCTTAACAAAGTTGAACAAACTTGAAGCAGTATAAAATGCACAAGCAAATTTCAATGTCTTCCCGTTCTTTGATACTAAAAGCCCTTTCAAGAGCGGAAAAAGAGAGGAGCGGAAGAAGAGAGGTACCTTCCTTTTCTTATGTTGTAGTAAATTAAAACCCGTAGACAGTGTTAGGTATGTTGCTTTCACTGCACACCAAAGTCAGCCATGTTTATTTTCTCATTCTCTTGGTCTTGCTCCTTTTGTCGCTTTTTTTGGACATCACTTTGCACATACGAGTAGCAAATACCCTTGTTTGGGAATTTAGAGTATACAAGCCCTTTACTTTTGAATAGGAACTCATAAATGTTCTACCACAGTATTTACATTCCCTATCTCTGTTTCCTCCACCCCTTTAAGATCAGACTTGATTTCTACATGTCACCATAATGAATATTAAAGGGGTGGAGGAAGAGCAACACAGAGATCTTGGTTTGTAAGGCTGTTGTTCTGTTAGGTGGGGTAAGAGCAACACACCTTTGCATTGCCTAGCACACTTCTTGGTTTCAGAATATTATGGTGAGAATTGGTTGCAAGGAGATGGTTTGGGAGTCCGATGATTTGCCCCTAATGAAGATGAGGAAGTAACTCGAATGATAGATAAGTGCTTTAAGCAAATCTTTACTGATCCTATTGAGTTGGTGAGAGTATATGATGAATATGGGTGTCTTTGTCCAGTTCCGATTTCTTCAATCTGCCACATGTCGTGGCTGTGAGAGATCATGATCATGCAGTTGGTACGCTGATGTGGTGGGCGAATTATGGGGCAACAACCCCTCTTCTTCGGTCCGTGGCACTAGAAATATTTTCTCAACCAGTTCCATCCTTGTGTTGTGAGCGAAACTGGAGCACATTTGTTTTTATACAATCGGTTGAAAGAAATCGGTTGTGTAGACATGGTTTATGTTGACTACAACTTACGGTTACTGTCAAGAAAAGATGGAAGCTACCCCAAAGGTGTAACCAAAATTTGGGATGTTGGTAAGTAAATAACAATGTTTACAATTACATTATGAGGACAATGTATTGAATTTGAGAGGAATAATTTTTTTTCCTCCTTTCAATATAGTGGGCGATAATCTCAACATAGATGGTGAGATGCTGAGGTCGGACACATTGTGGAGCTCTGTATTGACGACTTGTAGTTGGAGGCTATCATCATTTAGGATGAAGATGAAGAGCTAGAAGTGAACGAAGTTGAAGAATTAATATTTATTATTATTTTTTTTGTAATACCTTAGTTGGATTTAAGTTGATGGATTTTGAATGACTTAGATATTCAAATTCACTAATGTTTGAATTTTTAGACTTTTGATCCATTTTCCTATATCTCTGAAGCCTGAAGATTAAAATTTTGCTCTTCCCTCACAAGAATAGATTTGGCTAAGATGTCAATTAGAAAGTTAGGTTTGGGTAGCCAAGGATGATAACCTAAAGGAAAATGAGTGGCCAAAATATAAGGAACTCAAGACATATGGGATAAGAGCCATAAGACCCCGCTAAGTCGATGGGTCAGAAACCTAAGAGAAGCTCGATCAGTATAATCGAGGCGGCAATGCACTCGTAAGAAGATAGATTGGGACACTAAATCCCAATGTTGAAAAGTGAAGAGATCCAAAATTGTAGGATCAAGTATTAGGAAGAGTTATCATAAAATGATGTTCACAAGATGTACAAAGAGCCGTCATCTTATAGAGATAGTATAGAAGATAAGGAGGATGGAACAATAGGTGATTCTATCCACGGTAGAAATTAATTACATGGCAACAACATCATCAGAATGTTAAGCAATGTTGCTATATATATGTAATTTGTTAATGGATTAAAAAAGCATGTAAATGGGTAATTTAAGTTTGAAGGGGTGGGTTGGAAATACAAACTTAAATTAGACATGCTATAATTAGTAAGCTCTAAATAATTTTTTCTCTGTGCATATAGTCACTGTATAGTATTTGGCAATAGTATAGTCATATGGCACCACGTAGAATCAAAAATAAATACAATGACACCATGTAGAATATCCCTCACAAATATAATTGGAATGGGGAAATAAAAGATAATGTGAGTGTAGGCTAAAAGAAAGGATTTACTGGAGAAGACCCCCTTCCTAGAATCATCATTTAGGCCAACATGAATGGTGTTCAGAACACTAAGCAAAGAGGTTAGTTCCTCTGTTATCCAATTAAAAAGAGCTCAGTCTGTGAAAATCCCTAGAGGCACAATGTTAAGTTTCGGTAAACTATCTTCTTGTTCACTTGATGGCTAAGGCCTAAGAACAACATGGTAGTTGCAACTTTTGCTTGACGTAGAGTCAAAGTAGCTACAATTATCTAAACAAAGAACATGGGCTTCAAAGATAGGAAAGATATTGTAAAATAGAGAACAAATTTGGAATATTACTATCTAAATGCACTACTGTAAATAAATAATCTAGTTGGTGTTGACATTTGTTCAACAACTTCTTTGTTATTTTGAACCAAAACAAAATTAAGCCAATCATTTATCCACGAAGTGGGTTGGTTACATGCACTCTCTGCTTTTCAAGTGTTGGGAAAGTGCAATATTGTTGATATTGTATAGTTTGTTCTGTTAATTATATATTGTGTTCTTTTGTTTTAATTTTCATGTGGAATTTATAATGCTAAGCTTTTCAAATGTTGGCTAAGCTATAGTTTCATCCACAGGTACTCTTGCCCAGATCATGTGAATCCTGCTGAATTTTTGGCTGATCTCATATCTGTTGACTACAGTTCATCTGATAGTATACACAGTTCACAAAAAAGGATAGATGGTCTCATTGATGCATTTTCTCGGCAATCTTCTTCTTTCATATATGCAACTCCACTTACCAACGGTGATAGTTTTACGGAAGGAATAAAGTTTGACAGAAATGGGCGTGTGAGAAAGAAAGGTGGATGGTGGAGGCAATTCAGGCTGCTTCTTAGACGTGCATGGATGCAGGTACTCCTTCCCAATTTATCAATCTCATGCTTCTTGCTGATCAAGTGCTCAAACTGTTGGTAGTGCAAGTCTGATTAGGTAATTGCATGTGTACCNATTGGAAAATGAAGCATATTATGAATTTCTATTCCAGCTCTTACATGTATTAAATTGTTGCCAATATATCTTTATTTCCATTCCAAATTCATATCATCTATATCCATGGCATTTGCCAACTTATCTTAGTTAGTATGGCTGGTACATGGATTGCGATATCAACGCAGTCTTCTGCTGCTATAGATTGTTTTGCGGTCATTTATTTCGTATTTTATAGGAAAAATTGCGGGAATACACCTAATATTTACCACTTTTTATGGGGATACACCTAATAAAACAACTTTTGCAGTTAAACACCTAATTAAAAAAATTTCCTTGTAGAGATACGCCTTGGTTGATTTTCCGGCCAGGGCGGACCTTCATGCCCTTGCTTTAGTGAATTTTCTTTTCCTTTAATTATTCTTTTCTATTTCTAATATCAGTAAATGAATAACCCATTTTCTACCAAAATAAATGTAATTCATTCTTCCCTATTTCTAATATCAGTAAATGAATCCATGCCCTTATCTCTTGTGTTGTTAGAACCATCATTTGGGCGGTTGTTAGTTCTTCTGACGAATGTTGGGTGACCAGGCTTGTCGAGATGGGCCAACTAATAAGGTCCGGGCCAGAATGTCGTTCGCATCAGCATTAATATTTGGTTCAGTCTTCTGGAGGATGGGAAGATCCCAGACTTCAATCCAAGATAGAATGGGATTGTTGCAGGTACAGAATATTGCTCATGAGTTGGTACTCCTTTATATTTGAAGTTTAGCATACACTGTATCTGCACGTTTTGAATGAGTCACAGTATGGAACAGTAACTTTATGTTAAATTTAATGCTGCTTACAATAGAACATTATCACCTATAGAGCTGCTTTTTCCTGTTGCTGAACAAGAACAGAAGAAACTCCATTTTTCTTTGAACTATAGCAAATGTTTGAGGGCATGTCTATCTTCTTGTCTATATACATATATTTGTATATACAACTAACTTCCTACATGTGGCTGTTTGTCTTTTTACTGTCTGATCTGGTCTTCCTTTTTTTCGGTGTTAGGTTGCTGCCATAAACACTGCAATGGCTGCCCTGACAAAGACTGTGGGTGTGTTCCCAAAGGAGCGTGCAATTGTGGATAGAGAGCGAGCAAAGGGATCTTATGTCTTAGGTCCATATCTACTCTCTAAACTGCTGGCTGAAATACCTGTTGGAGCTGCATTCCCTTTGTTGTTTGGTGCCGTCTTATATCCTATGGCTCGTCTTCATCCCACTTTATCCAGGTGAAATGTCTATCTTGAAATATTCTTTGATTTAAATGTTTTATCAAGAGGAATTGGCTAAGGGCAAGTAATACTCTATGATGCGTAGATCGAGTTTAAGCTAAGTATCTGAATAAAGGATATGCTGTTTCTACATATGCCCAATTGAATGACTCCAAGGTGTTGAGTTGAAAGGGCATGCGGTTACAACATGTAAATTTTTTATTTCGACTTGGAGTATGAATTGACTTCATGGACTGTGGAGGGAATAACATGTGTCCATCACTCCATCTCTCTCTCCACAAATTTATGGATACAATATTTCTATTCATGTGTCTTTATTGTAAGCCTGGATAATTTTCCCTTGCCAAATGGCTCTTTTACTGCCTGCAAGGGGAGTGAATTGTTGTTTCTAGGTTAAATTGCTTGGAAATGATATTTGTAGCTTGGATCACTTGTTCAGTGATGATTGAAATTTTGAATTAAAATTCTAAGGTATGCTCTAGTTCAGGCTTTGACATTCTCTAATCGTTTTTCTTGAGTTTGGATTCTACACTTGATAGGACTTAGATGGGCCCAATTGCCTCTCCAGTATATAAATATGTGGACTTTTGATCATGAGTTTCATGCTAGGGTGTGAGAGTGGTGGCTTGAGTATACAGTAGAGGGACACAACAAATTTCAGTTTATGAGGAAGTTAGATTGTGGCATGTAGAAATTGAAAGATAGGGATATTTGGAGTTTTGAAATCAAAAGTGTGACTTTCAAGGAGACTAAAGGTATTGATGATTTAGAGAGAGGATCCTTTGTCTGAGGAATTTCAATGGAGTTTACAGCTTTGAAAAATATGTTAGGAGAGTTGGTTTTCACTTGAAAAACACATCCTAGGTCGAAGCTGTAAATGAGATGGGTCAACTGTCAGGAAGAAATTTTAGAAGTTTGAGTTTGCCTTTTGGTGGAAGAAGTAGTTAGGTCAAGGGGTTGAGGGTGAGAACTAGTAGGACACCATGGCATTTGACACTATTCTATTTACTAGAGTGGATAATAGTAGATCACCTAGGTAGATGTAGATTAACGCGCCATCTGAGAAGTTTAGTGTGATAATTTTTGATATGGGCAAGATGTCTCCCTTGGAACTTTAGGATGATGCTGTTTGATAGGGGAAGGTAGGGAAGGACACAGATTCTTTTGTCACACTGGTTTGCTAAGAAGGGTCATTCTTCTAACGTGAAGAATTTTGGTTCAGTTAGTGTCCTAACTAGTATGTTGAGGATCTTTCCTAACTTGTTTTGGTTACTGTTGACTTGATGTCTCAAGCCAAGTTTTGTGGAAGGCTATCAGAATTTTGATGCCTCTTCATTGGAGAATTCGGTGGTTTATGATGTACAGAGAAGGGGGGCTGAAAGGCATCTTTTTTAATTAACTTAGACTTTGAAGAGGCCTTTGGTTGACCGTGTTGAATCCTCTGCAGTTCTTCAGTTTCATTCAAACTAGTCAGTTCTGACTCAGTAAGGTTATTATTTCAAATTCTATCTATTGTCACCATAGCAAAATGGCAACTCATTTCAACTTAAAGGCTCTCTTTACAGAGTTGGTGGCTTCGTTTTGAACTTGTAGATTTGGGAAGTTTTGTGGAATTGTAACTGTGGAGTCTTTTGCTGCATCTGCTATGGGTCTAACTGTTGGAGCCATGGTTCCTACCACTGAAGCAGCATTAGCAGTAGGGCCATCACTTATGACTGTCTTCATTGTTTTTGGAGGATACTATGTCAATGCAGAGAATACACCTATCGTTTTCCGCTGGATCCCGAAAGTGTCCCTCATAAGATGGTAATTATATTATCTCTTCCCATAGATAAATTTGTTTTGGGTTGGAGGGACATATTTGCTTGGTTTTTCAAGGATCTTATCTGTTTAGCTTTAGTAACTATATGTTCTTATTACAGGGCCTTTCAAGGACTCTGTATCAATGAATTCAGAGGTCTGCAATTTGAGCATCAAAATCCATTTGATGTACAAACTGGTGAACAGGTAATCAACTATATGCCTGATTGAGCCCTTGTATTTCTGATGTCCTGAGAAACCAACGCATTTTATTGGTAAAAGGTACTCAAAAACATTGGATTGAAATTTAAACCAGAATTTATATGATAAGACTTATTGAGCCTCTACGGGAAATTAATACGTCTTCAACCATATCATTGTCCCAGTGCCTCTTTTGAGGAAAATTGAAAATATAAAATATTTTGCTTCATGTTTGTGTCTTCAATTTATATCTTTGGTCTTGGAACTGTAGCAGCATATTATCCTTTTTATTTCCTTCCCTTGTCGGCTTACCTTCTCCTTCCTCCATCTCCCCCCCCCCCCCGCCCCTCTCTCTCTCTCTCTCATTTAGGCCTGAACCATTTAAAGTGAATTATTCAATTTTAGTTGAGGTGTGCTATACTGATTGTTACACAGAGATCTGACACAGCAGTTACTCTGTCAGCAAGGACAGCTGGGAATAAGCCTGTAATTGAAGGGGTGTTACGGAACCCGCAATTACTGGTTAGCAAAAACCCTGCCAAGCCCATGAGCCCATAAAATGTTCAAACTCGAACTCTCGAGTGTCCTCTTTAGTCTAACAGAAAACTGAACACGAATGAACCTATTCTCCGTGCGATTGTAAAGAACAGGTCAACCAAGCCACGAGACCTTATTTCTACAATGAGAATGTTAGAAATATTAGCGTTCAGCAATCAGCATCATGGACTGTTAGTTTGTAGCTGTCATCTGAGTAGGATAATAAACAGCAAGGCCGACTTTGAATGTCAATTTAGAGGCTGATCAACACCTTGGAATGTCAATTTCAGCTATTTTGGTTTCGATGGTGCCTCATTAATAACATTGACTTGGGGTAGTATATTGAAATATATACTACTCCCAAGGACATCTAGCTTTTTATACCTGTCAATAATTGGACTTCCGTATGCAGGCGTTGGAGCGGCTCTCATTTGCTGGCAGTCAGATTAAGGAGACTCTGGTGGCACAAAGCAGGATACTGTTCTTTTGGTATTGCACTACATACCTTTTACTTGAAAAGAACAGACCCAAGTACCAGACACTTGAAGCTCCTCCCATTGATCAATTACAATCACCAGAACCATCCGAGATTAAGGAGCGTGATATAGAGGAGCCTTCATCTGA
The DNA here is from genome assembly GCA_030267885.1 of Mesembryanthemum crystallinum. Classification (NCBI taxonomy): domain Eukaryota; kingdom Viridiplantae; phylum Streptophyta; class Magnoliopsida; order Caryophyllales; family Aizoaceae; genus Mesembryanthemum; species Mesembryanthemum crystallinum. Next base: position 24,466 of record BSSO01001083.1, read on the forward strand.
GCAAATTGAGCCAAAAGAGCAGCTTGAGCCTCTCGATAAAGAAATCCTGCCATTTATCCTGGAAGGTTTGTAGACTCTTGGGTATATTAAAGTTGGCATACGATCCAGAGCCATTTATTGATTTATCTCATACAGGTGCTAAGTAAAACGGAGATACCTTTGCGATAAGGAGGACCCTCATGGTTTTTTCTGACCCGAGAAGATGTCTTCGTATTCAAGTTCTGCTCGACATCACTTAATTCTGAATAACTACATGTAAAACGGATAATTTTGTACCTTACTTAGATAAACTTTGAATATGAGCATAAATATGTAGCTTTTGCTTCATGGTTGTACATAAACACAAAAAGTTCCCTTGATCTGGTTCTGTTTTCTTCAAGATTGCTGTCTCAATCTGTCGCACTGATCTGTTGCAAAACTTGAACTCGCAGAATTCCTAATGTCAATCTCATTAGTTTTCCCAAGATGGCGACGAAGTGTTATATGTGGCCTTTTCAAACAAGTTTTCCTTTGTTGGTCCTAGTTTGTAAATAGTGATTGGTCGACATAGTCCTAACTATGGCCCCATTCGATTGGCCAAGACTCATGATATATAGACATTTCTTGAATTAACTGGCAGATAAGATCTATTGTTGATATTTTTACATTGTAAATGATATTTCATGAACAATAAGTGAGATTGAAAATTGATACTTTTAGACGATTTATTATAAAAGATATTTCATGGCCAGTAAGTGAGATTGAAAATTGATGTTTTTGGACGTTTTATAAATTTACTCGATAAGAAATTGCCTTGAAAGACATTTGTATTGAAGATGACATGACAATTGTTCTTGTAAAAGAAAAGGAAGAGTGTCATGTGCATTTTATTTTTTAAATTATTCCTAATGGAACAACAAAAGTAATGGTCATGGTGAGTAAAACCGGCAATGCATGGTATGATTCCCCCCCTCAATCCCTTCTTCTCCTCCTCGTTCCACCATATTTATCTCCCATCTCCACGACCTTCACTCTCCATTTAACTCTTTAATTCCATCCAATACTCCAATCTATCTCATCATTTGAAGTAAATCCTAAGAGAGAATAAAAAAAAAGGTATCATAAAAGAAAATAAAACAAGTTCCTATTCAGGTATAAATTATATCCTACCCCCAGGGGTAGGGTGCAAGCTGTACCCCCCGCCTTTTCACGACATCCAACTCTCCACCAATCAGTTCCATAAAAACAACCCAGTAAAAACGAACTTCTCTCATTTCATATTTCCCACATCCCAAATTCATAGTATAAGCTCTCCAATCTTTCTCAGCTGATCCATGGATCAATTCATGAAATCATAAGCCGTGTCAATGCTTCCACACTTTAGCATAGAAGTCAACTAGTCCAGTTGCCCGATGATCGTCTACTTCAACTCTGATTGTCCATATAAGCTGAAAAGAATTTATTCAAGAGCCAAACTCCAATTCCACCAACTGAGTGCAAGCAGATATAACGCAAACCAAGCTCAATTTGTTGGGCTTGGAACGAAAACACAGAGAGAACAAGAGGATATTTTTGTGTTTTTCTCGCTAACGACTAGCCAAGTTCGATGTTGCCGACAACATATCGAACG
>BSSO01001084.1:0-26053 GCA_030267885.1 Mesembryanthemum crystallinum
GATTTGAGAGAGAAAACTCTTTGTTGATGAGTGAGAGTCGTGCGTGAGAAGAATGACGTTACCCATTAGATACTCTTTGACAAGATTGCTCTTATTACAAGATTGCCACCGTGGCTTTTAATTTTGCCCCCCTTCTGTCAGTTGGATTTGATCAATCAAAGGTTGAGATCTCTTCTATATAGAAGAAAAGGGGAGAAAACAAATTAAAATGAAAGAAAATATAAAAAAAAAAAATCAATTTTTATTAAATTTTATGCAAGATTCCGGCTTTAGAGACCAAAGTGCCAAAAAGTTGTTTTTTATAAACCCATCTTAACTCAACTATTTTTTAAAAGACAAATTTAACTATAGGTGTTCATTTAAAAAACCATTTTGCTAATTCGAGGGCCTCAAGGATTATTTTCGAATCAAAAATATTTGTCAGTATCTTGGAGGTTACCTTTCTGTGCATTTTACCATGATTATTACTTGCCCTGCAGCCAACTATAGATTCAATGACCTATATATCGGTTGCATCCACAAAAAAAAAAAAAAAAAAAAAAAAAAATGACCTCTGTTCCAAAATTATTAACGTCCCCTTTGTCATTGTGGGAGATTCAAATGAAAATAGTATCTCTTCATCAAGCCATTAGAGCTAATTGACATCCAATTTGTTTGTCATCATATGATGAGTAATCCATTAAACCTCCAATAGTCAGATACCAAAAAAGAGGTGGTCAATTCACCAAGAGAATTCCAGAACTCATCTCTATGTTGTTCTTGCTCCGAGGCATATACACCAGAATTAAGCAAACATTATGAATATTCTCATCCCAGAGGACTCGAATTCATTCTGAATGAAGATAAACCGGATCTAACATAATCAAACTTATTAGGTTCCTGAGATACATTGACTACATTGTCCATCAAAATATGCAGTCTTACAGTAAATAAAAGTAACAAATCTGGGCCCATAACAGAAACTACAAATTGTCACAATATAAACTACAAAAAAGTGAAAAGTGAAAAAATTTATCTGCACGTAAACCTACGTAAAAGAATGCTCAAAAAATTAGCGCTGCCATCTTCGTATGGGGATGATCCATGGGCCACAGAGAAGTTAGCCTGACTCCAGGAAGGCAACTATCAGCAGACCTTTTGCATCGGTAAGTATCATTACACAGTCATCCCAATTCCAAACTCATTCACAAAATGTTGTATACATCTATATCAAGCAGGAAAGAAGTGATCTGTTCAATCATATATTATTCCAGCTTCTGCAGTGAACTGCATTGTTGTCCCATGTTATCTCCGGAATGTATTCCAGAGTATATATCTGCACTAAAACCTCAAATCAGGACACAAACATAAATCTGAGGAGATACAAGAGAATCTATTAAACTCAAAAGACAATGAGAAGTGAGGGGCGCATAGCAAAGAAATTGAACCCGCATGAAATCAATTATAACCTAACATAATTCAATAGCGTTACGTTTGATCATCACTTACTGGTTGGAAGATATTCATACTTGGTTATGAATGCTTACCACCCACTGGCTGGGCAGGTCATAGTTAGGGAGCCCATAATCTTTCTTATTTTCTCTCTTTCTTTTTCTTCCTTACTTTTCCTTGTTCTTTTCTCTGTTTTGGAAAAGGAACCCACCATTACATGTACTGGGTAGTTGGGTACTTTGAAGTGTATCAAGTATTCTCAAAATTTTGCATCTTTGGCTATCTGATACTTCTGGCTTTTTTACTTTCTATTTTTCCCTGATGCACATAAACTCTAGTGAAAGCTTATGCTTCCCATTTTGTCAATGTGGGAGAAACTCTCCTTTAATTTGATAGCAACTTCTTCCCTCTCATGAAACCTCTAAAATCCCAAAATTAGCTTTATTCTTTACTGGTCTCTTTAATATTACCCAACTTACTCTAAAAGCTACTTTTTATATTTTTATAATGATAGTCAAGATAATTTTAGGTATTTGGGAAAAAAAATATATCGATTTTTCTTTCTCGTGTTTGCACTTCCCAGTTTTTTGAGTAGTGATGTTTCCCATAAAAGGCCTAATAGTCCCATGACATAAATTTTAGGTATTCTGAAATCTATTGAAATCAAATGAGAGAGCTGGGAAAGGAGGGAGGTGTTTAGGGGAAGAAACTTGAAATGCGTAGAAGACGAACCTTATCTGGGAAGAAGTGGTTGTCTCTCATCCTGACCTACTCGATGAGGATTCTGGAAAAAGAAAATTAAGAAGAAAATGTTACTGAATGTCACAAGAACCAATCATAGACTTCAACAATGTCGAAGGTTAGACGTGAAAATGAGCAGAAATAAATAAAATTTAAAGTTCCAACCTCCTCATTTGCTCCCGCAGCCATTTCTACGAAGGAACCTTCCGGCCTGAAAGGAGAATACTATCAGCCCCATTCATTGAAATAGAATATCATTTTATAGTAGAAAGGTAACTAACATACCTGAGATCTTTCGGTACATCCATGAGTTCTACCACTCCGTTTTCAGACTCTTCTTTGACTTTTGAAAGAGGTGAGAAAAACTGAAGAAATGAGAAAGAATTAGTCAAAAAGAAAAAATCTGTCAGGAGCCAAACTCTCCCTTCTGCCTCTGTTTTACTTAAATTACCTGATGCATCGAGATGAAGACAATAGAGATCCCCAAGACGAAATTCATTGTCAGTTTATGACCAAACAATACAGCAGAAGCTATGCCAGTGAAGATTGTGGCAACAGTTGAAGAATACTTCTTTAAAATTGTATCTGAAAATACCCAATAAACAACTATTATAGTCTATAAAAGTTGATATAACATAAAAATAAGATACAATATGCTACAAACTCTACTATGTGTGAGCAAATATATAGCAATAACAGAGCTGTCCTTTAAATTTTAGTTGGCTATCAAAGCAGGCAGCAGGTAAATACTCTACAACCGAGAGAATTGAAAAAGAAGAACTTCCAGACAGTGCTTGCCTGCATATTTAAAGAAAAATGAAGACAAGATTCCTTGTGCTGCATTGTTGCATATTAGAAGCATAGTAGCTTTTGAGTGGCCCTCCAGGATATTAAAGCTGCCTGGACCTGAAACATGCAACCCATTATTATGTTTTAGAGCACAATACTATAACTCAAGGAGATAGCAGTCTCTCCACCACCTCCTCCCAACCCAAAAAAAAAAAAAAAAAAAAAAAAAAANGAAAAGAAAAGAAAAAGAAAAAGAAAAAGAAAAGGGAATCCTGAAATGCAATAGGAGAACAATTTGTCCATAGGATCAACTGTAAACAAGATAGAAAGCAAAACATATATCATAACAACATAATAGTACATCTTAACAACAGATATCAAAAATTAGTATCTTGCCACCAGCATCACAAAAAAGACAAAACACAACCTTCGATAGAAATATCAGTCTACCACATAATAGAGTTCAAAATATCCAAAGCTACCTCAGATATCTGGTAGTTGTATAAAAATATCAGAGGTATAAGTCGCCCAATTTACGTGTCATAGCATATAACCTTTATATGTGATACCATACAAGCAACATTTAGCTATCCTATATTTAAATAAATATAACAAAATAAAACAAAACAAACAAAAAAAAATGCTTACAATGTCATTGGCACTTTTCTTCAAAGTGCCACAAATGCAGACTGAAATACATCAACATCACACAAGAAGAAAGCAAAGATCTGAACAATGTACCTTTTACAATCGCCATTCCAACTATTGCTAAAAAGTTGAAGATTGCACCATAGCCATACAAGAACAAGTTCTGCAATAGTATCAAATTTCAAATGAGAACCTTCAGGGTACATATTACTATATTAGTGCCGCTAACAACAGAAAGCAATTAACCAGAAACAACCCAAGCACACTAGATATCTTTCCAATTAATTTTTGAATGCCATTACACCATATAATTACTTTTATCAAGCATTATAAGGAGTGCTGAATCAAATAAAACTGATGCAAACATTCAGATTGACTAGATTACAGTTACAGCACTAAAGTACATCTAAGTCTCTAGAATAAACCCCAACCCAACCCCGGCCCAAAAATGAAAACATGGCAATAGAGTTGAACAAAATACATATAAAGCAAAGTGGGAAATATCTCCAATGGAAGTGGGCAATCTGCCATCTCTTTTTTTATGAGGAACAGAATTATAGAACTTGTTTTTCCAAGGAGGCATGTTCTCAAGAGCTTTCTTCCACTCCTATCATTGAAGATTGAACGATATCACACAGGGAAGCTTTGATTCACACCATAATGTACATGAAATCCCCCAGAAGGACACATCCAGAACGGGGGGAAAAAATAAAATAAAATAAAAGAAAGACAAGATTTCCTCCAAAGAAGTTACAATTACAGAATCAGACAGCAAAAAGTACAAAACTTAAAATTATATATATATATTTTTTTTCTTTGGGGAGAGGGAGGGGGGCAGGGGAAGTGATAATCCCTCTGTAATCATGGATGGGAGTGACATATTAAGAGTGGTTGTATGATCAGATTAAACTAGAGACATACATAACCATGTGAAGTTAAGTACCAGATATCAAATTCACTAAACCAACAGCTAAATAGTAAATAGAACAAAAAAGAAAAACTTTTACTTGAAGGTATATGCTTGTGTCATATTGGCTCTTCAATGCGTACTCATTATAAACTGAGGCCAAAGATGGAACAGTAACCTGCATGTTGAGTTTACAATATACACATCAAATAAATCTGGCTTAAAAGTTCAACAAGGGAATGACAAATTGGTTAATTGATGATGTCATCAACAAGACCAAATAACTTACAAAGATCAAAGTATAGAGGTAAGCTCCTGTTGCAATTGGAAGTGCCATAGCAGCGTCAGGTACAGAACGCATTTGATTCACACTTATCCCTATAAGTAGCAAAGCAAGAGCCTCCCACTGCAACCAAAAAACAACAAAGAAAAAAAGAAAACAAAAGAGAGAGAGAATGGAGCTCAGCATTGAAACAAAGTAATATGCCATTAATAATAGTAAAACAATTGATCAACTTGAGCTATTACAATTACTTCTTTATACAAGGTAAACCAGTTTCAAATCCAATCTGCCAATAATATCTTACCTGAATTATGGAAAACCTACGCTTCATGATAAACTTCAGCAGAACAGCAATAACCAAAACCTAAAAACAAACAAACAAACATAAGGTACAGACATAGCCTGAACTTCGAAAATAAAAGAAAGTGACCTTAGTAAGACTGACATTACATCAAAGCTGACCAACTATTCCTATCTGGTTACCGTATGCAATTGTTCATCATGCATCACAAGTTCTGCAAATAAACTCATAAATGCACCACCTCCTCCCAAAATATTTAAAATTACATATGAGTGATATAACAGAAAAAAAAACGGTTATCAAAAAAAAAATAAAAAGAAAGAAAGGAAGGAAGAAGACAGAAAAGAAGGGGAAAAGAAAACCAACTCGAAAACCAAATGTAAACGTCAATCATGTCAAATGATTGTGCAGGACCATTAACCGTGCTAATTAACCTCACAATTTATCCAATGCCCAATTTAGAGACTCCCCCTCATACTCCTTTCCTTTCCCATGAAACAGTGACAAAAAAGATAAAATTAGAAGACGGTAAAAGTTTTAAGGATAGGGCCCTGAGAGAGGGATCTGGCCAGTGCACTTTGCAGAAAGATTTTTCAAGTCTCATAGTGGACAGTCTTCCTCATATTATTTTGTTTGTATACTTCCAAAGAGCAAGCAATAGTAATTTCTGTACCTCGTCAAATGTGATAGCCAAGATACAGGAATAATATCAAAAGGTTCTTGCAATGCACACAAGTTCACAAGAAAAAAAGGAGCAATGAATATAACCAAAAGCTAAGTCCAGAAACATTTGCAAGAATCTACCTTCAGATTGCTGAGCATCTTCACAGTCGCAGGAGTGAAATACAACTGCACATAGAGGTAGCAAATTAGCATTTGTACTTAAGAACATCAGTACCAGAAAGACATAAAGAACCTTTCTGCAACACCAAGTGCCAGCCCTCCGCATATTAGCATCAGATGAACAATCACACATTCAACAACCCACAGGCAGACGCACGAGGCCAGATCGAAAGAAAAACTAGGACAGATGCAGTTATAGCCATGAATTAACCCGAGGCATCCATATTCTAAACTATTGTTTTGGTAAATCATCTACACCTTCACTCTCTTGTTAGGCTTTATTACCAAAGCTACTCTCTTGTTGCTAATAGAACTTGGAGACAGCTGAAACCAGACCACTTACAATGCATAGCTCATTCTAATTCAAAGGACTAAAACCATTGATCTGGCAACATGCAATTGATGCAAAAAAAGTCATATCGACAAAAGTCAAAGGTGTGGAAGCTACTATGACCATGCTACTTCCCTTTGAAAGAATCATACAATTGTTCTGGCCTTTCTCATTTCGGTCCCTTTAATGTGTCTGTTTTTATTCTATGCATATCTTAGGAAATGACGACATATATAATTTATTTCTACCTGTCTCCTAAGATATTTTCCCTAAATCAGATGGACCACAAAGACCAAAGGACCACATTATCAGAACAATGACGAGGACACAAGTCAAGAGTCTCATACACAAAGATTCCTTAAATTTCTACCTGCATGATGAACTTGAGATAGTTATTAACTGCATATAAAAGTGCTGGTACAGCAAGAAGCACGTTGTTGCGAGCAGCCTGCAGGAGAAGCATATCTTGAGAATACGAACAGCTACCAGCTACAAAGGAGTTATTCGATAAACAAGTAAATCAAGCAGCATTATCATTGATTATCGTGAAGAGGAAGTTAAATGTTTGGTTTTCATATCCACGAGCTGACGAATGTTATGATACATGAGTAAGCATGACAAATGGCTTCAGTTGTTGATCACCCTACTTATGCACGACTCCAGGTCCCATGACCACTTGACCACATATATTCTGGACAAATCATATATAAGCCAAAATACATTCAATCACCGTTGAAACAAATTAGAAGATATCCACATACAAGCTTGTGAAGTGTAAGGCTTTGAACAAATATAAGGTACATCATGGCTGAGAATTGTATAGCAGGATGGTTGCAGCAAGCACAGCTGTGTACACACTCCCCCGGCCACTCTAAGATCCTTTGACACCAAAAGTATGAGCTTATTGAGATTATAACCACTTGAAAGCAATGACTAAACTTGCAGCAAAAAAAATATATCACTACTGCTGAACTTTTTTGAAAAGGCTCAGACTGAACAACTTTCTTTCGTGAGCAGAAGTCATCTCAAACAGTGCCTTCGTTTTTTTCAATCTTTACCCTTATCTTCATTAAGCGGATTCACAGATAAAAGTAGCTGCCAGGACCAATGAAAAAGCTACATAAATTAGCCAAGTGAAGCACCACTAAGCCCCAAAAACAATGCTAACATGTGACTTACTAACTATGAATGATATTGTCACCAAATTTGAAGGACACAGAGGGATCACAGGGTCAGGTTTATCATACTGATTGCAAGTAGACCAAATTACATACCAATAATAGTGTGAGATTAAGACTTAGCAATAGGCCAATAGCAGTAGGGAATCTCACATTTGGAAATAGTCCGTACTATAAGAATTTTTTTTCAATAAGTCAGTGATATGAAGTTCGTAAAGTGCAGTGAGGATGCGATATAACCATAAACAAGCAGATAGAGTCACAAGACAAAGTGATAAAAGAAACACAAGAAATATGTTACATACTGTATTACCTGTTTGCTATCTTATAAAAATATTGACTCCAAATTGTTAAATGATTTGTAGCTTCTATTACAAGATGGTGCAAACTCGCTGACTTGAATAGAACACCTTTTTTTCAAGCATTAAACCATCTAAATATTAGTTGCATGAAGGTGTGTTTGGTAACTGGCTTTTGCCATTTTTGCCTTGTTTAGCAAAATCCACCATCCAAAGAGGTATTTGTAAGTGGCTGGTTGAATTGAATTTTGGCATCTTACTTTGACTAAGATCATCTTTTGGATTCGCTTCATTGTGGGACAGGATTTCTTTCTGGGTTAGATCTGGAGGGGCTTTTTAATGGCTATTCTATTACCGACATCCAGAGAAACTGAGCTAACCTATAATTGACTACTTACTTGAGAACATCTTGTCCTCTGCTGTAATTTTTGATACTGATTTAATATACGCTTTCTCTTAATCTAGAAAAAAGCAGCTTCTTGATTCGCTTGTGGATGGTATAGCTTGCTTTAGGATTTTACAAGTTACCAGGCATACAAGCTAATATTGAGTAGCTGATTTTACCAAACACCTTTGAACAAACAGCCATTGTGGCTGTTCCAGCTGGTAGCTAGTGCAACCAATCAACAACTACCAACTATCAGCCATCCGCTAATGTCATCACCTATTTGCAAAACAGGGCCAAAGAATGATAACTTTAAAGGGCATGTTCTCCACAACTTATTCCCGCAATTTTTATTAATATGGTTTTTGTTATAAGCTAAGAGGACAAGGAGTCCTCAAATACAATTTTTTCTTATCAAAAAAAAAAAAAATTATTGTTTTTGTTATAAACTTATAATAATGACAAAAATAAGTTTAGCTCAGTATAATAAGTTCAATTCAATTCAGATGAGTTAATCACAATAAGTCCTTAGAAGAGAATAGGCACAAAGTGTTAATGCCCATTATTACTATCCTCCTTTTTTATTAGATGAAAAGGTCAAGCCATTGTCCAATCTACCAAATCGGTAGATCTATTATGTTAAGCAGTTATATATGCTCCATATCTGACTAAATAGAGTAGGGATATAAAATCCTAACTCAAATAGCCACCCAGATGCACAATCCAAAAAAACCTAGTAGTTTAGAAAGACATTTTAATTTCTCAGGAAGAAGCATTCAAGCATAGGAGCTTTTTGCCTTCTCACTCGGCCCACCAAGTCCAATGTAGGTGATTGAAACCATTGAACACGCTCCTGGAAGGACCAATGCATACATCCTTTACATGTATTTTGTGGAAAAAAAGAAAGAATATAAAGCCTAAAATAGTACACCATCTACTTGCTGATTTCACAAAGATCTTTAATAACAAGACCAGAATAATAGTACCTCCATGCAAAAGAGACAAATATATTGCTAATACAGGTACCATAAAATACCAGTTGTGATTCGAGAACTATCTACAGCTCTGCGGATCGATAAGCCAGTATACCATAAACCTTTTCCTTAACATAGAAGCCACTTTTATAATTCTACATTTAGCCCAGAAACAGAGATATCTTGCCAAGAAGAGTACATCCTGAACTACATTATTCACAATACATAGCATAAAAAAGCAAACACAAGATATAAGCACACAGAAACTGCAATACAAATCAAATAATACCTGAGTAAGTGTGGATATAGAGAGAAGAGGCTTTTCTCCAACTTTCTGATTCCTGGCCTGCAAAAAATAACCAAAATCTTCAAATGTCAAAAACAACTAACAAAACAGGAGAAATTCCCACCAAGATCCTGACTTCAGCACATAATCTATGAGTTGGGTATTATTCAAATAGTAATATAGTCATAGCTAGCAGCCAGGCTCAGTCAATGGTTCACGAGTTTTGTCCTCTTCTATCTTCAAGTACATGTTTTGATGGCATATACATAAGGATGGACACAGCCCAGCACCGACGTGTGACGTGCTGTGCAAGCCTAGTGCTCGTCAGAGGTTGTACCATGGCCTCGTGCCGTGCCACCTCTCCCCAGGGGCGGCCAAGGCATGGTCCGCAACCCACGGCTCGTCATGCCCGGCCGCGACCTATGGCTTGTTGTGCCCAGCCCGCACCCACGTACCCTAAGTTATTTTTAAATGTTTTAGTTTTTTAGTACTAATTTTTTTCGTGGCAGAGCAAGCCGTGTGGTGCCTCCCCGTGCCTTGGCACTGGTTTTTCTAGAATCCTTCCACAGGCACGGCCCACAACCCACCACTTCGTGCTTCATGTCACGGAGTCCAAGGCCGTGGCCGTGCCGTGTCAGACGAAAATTGTGTTCACTGGCTGAGTCCATCCTTGATATACTGTGTGTTTGTTCTTTTAGAAGAAATTCGACCAATTTATCACAACTTGACATCTCAGAAAATCAGAGTCATCTAGTGGGAAGCTGCTTTTTACCACATAGGTAGTAGACAAGAAGATGAACTGATGGAGCAATACGAAAATAATAATGGAAATATTCTAGGACACCCCTAAACTTTGACGAAATGCACGTGGTACCCATTGTTTTTGAAACGTGCATGAGGTACCACTTAAATTTTAACGATTGCCAGTATACACACGTTGACTAACACCAGGGCATTGCGCTTAGCCATTTTGTTGTTTACTCTTTTCCCTCATACCTAAACAGCAAAAGGACCAAATTGACCTCCTCTCAAAACCCATAATCCAATTGCATTTCATCCCCAACCCACCTCCCCAACCCACCCGTTCTTTCTCCTCCCATCACCCATCCATCCCCACCCACTCTCTCTCCTTCCTCACCCCAACCCCGACCTTCATCCAATGCCCCACCCCCTACCGCCACCCAAGGCCCAGGGTTGCTACCAGCTGGTGACCACCCTCCCCCTCCCATACACTCTCCTCTCCTTCCCCCTAGTGTGCGGGCCCCTCAAGATCCCCATCCTGATCAACACTCCCAAGTTGGGCTACGGATTGATTCTGTAGCAGTATATGAGTTTTAAGGCCCAATCCAATCCGAGGTTTGTGTTTGAGTTCGATGCTGAGCCCAAGTGTAGCCCACAGGTTTTTCAGGTTCAGGAGAATACTCTACAGTTTAGCTTTCGGCAGTCTTGCAAACGAAACTTGAAAATCACGGTTAGTTACCACATACTAATCACATTGGTCTTTGAATTTTATTTTTGTTGGGGAATTGGGATTTATGTGTTGCATGGCAATTTTTGCACTAATTTTGATCTTGAGGAACAATTTTGTTACAACTAATTCATCACCAGCATCCATTAAATTGTGTAACAAAATTACTAACTTCTGTTTAGTGCTAGTCATTAGTTGGCATATGTTTGGTGTGTTTGATTCTTGAGATTCATTTTATTCGTCACCCAGTGGGCTGTGTTTAAGTCAGCACAATCGTCCTCTTAAATAAAGAAGAATTCAACCCCGTATTCTGCGGATTGAACTCCTAATTCTTGGGAAAGAGACGAGAGAGAGTGGGAGGGGTGTCGCCACCTAGGGGCTAGGGCCACCCGCAGTGGCGATCCTGGATCCTAGCGGAGGGTGGCAAGGGGTGGGGCAATGGTTGGGGGTGGGGTGAGGAATGAGAGAGAGTGGGTGGGAGCGGGATGGATTGCAATTGGAATTATGGTCTTCTCAATGTTTAGGTAGGAGAGAGAAAGCAAACAACCAAAAATGCTGAGGGCATTGCCCTTCCGTTAGTAAAAGTGTACATTGCTCGCATTAGTTGAAAGTTTTGTGATGCATGTTTCAAAATAATGGGTATCGCATGCATTTCGTCAAAGTTCAGGGAGTACTTCAGAATTTTCCGTAATATTAATGACCAATTAAAGCAAAGCTCAACCACGAGATAGTGTACTCCAACTCACAGGATCAAAAACAGATTTGTATACACACACACCCACGCACATCTTTAACCATTTCTAATGGCTTAAGGTCACAAGCAACCTTTAGCATTGGGTTATAATGGACTGAATCAAAATGACTCATATTAGTGTTTTACGTGTCTTAGTTCAATGCAATTGTAATTATGGATTCAATAAGTTAACTTCTATGCAATCAAGAGTAAGAGTAAGACTGCATACATGTAACAACCCCTACCTTACCCTAATCAAATGCCTTGTGGGAGGAACCAAAGTAATTGTTTAAATGGTATGGTATGGTACAACATGTAACTGTATCTAAATAGGCTTTATCTATTATGATATTATCTCATCAATCAGTACTATATAGATTAAATTTCTCAACAATTGTCCTCATTTACAATAAAATAGCAAGCCACTCAATCAGCTCTCAAGCTGGGTCCAGAGCTAAATGGTTGCTCTCATACTTGTAAAGGTGAGATTGTATACATCATGGCCCAAAACCTTGCCACTAGCCATGGATGGGAGCCACAAATTTCTTAATGATTTGAGATTGTTCTGCCTAAGAATTTCATGCAAATTGTGACCATTCTACATACAAAAATATTCCACTTCATCGAAAAAGCAATGCAAGATGGGATGCTTCTCATTGTTGTCGGACAGATAAGCACAAAGAAGAGCATTTATAAATGGGTAGCAGGATCCATCTTGAATACGTTGAGCTCTTAACAATGAAGTTGAAAGGCTATAAGTCAAGGATGTTTGTTTAACAGATTATTCAGTTGCTTAATACGTTGAGGTTGCCCAGATCTTAGGATGTGAAAAATCTACTAAAATTGAATACAACGTTCCTCTACCTCAAAAACAATGCAAGTAGTGTCAACGAAAATATCTGTGTCAAAATTTAAAATCTTCAGGCAATGATACCACCAGATAGAAGATGTATTTTGTTAATAATTGGGAGTCTCTTAGGTAAGACAATTGGCACAAATGTTCTTTCATACTTGAGCCAGCAATGCTGTGCAAACTCATACATATAGTCCTGCCACCTTGGCAATTGGCTGCCTAAGAAATTTCAAGTCTACAACGTACTTCTCATTTCTGTCACTCTATAATGTATCAAGTACTATTATCAGAGACTTAGTTACACAAGATCTCTTCCACCATAAAGCAACCAAACTATACTACAACACTTTAAATTTGACTTAAATGACATCCACTATAAAAACCAAACATATAGGAAAGTACAAATTTCTTAGATGTTTGATTGACAAAAAATGTAGGAAGTGCAACTTCCTAAGAAGTTCTACTTCCCACAAAATGGGGCAAGTTGCTTACCCTAGATAAGTAGAATTTCCTGTATGAATTTTTAGGTTTACTTCATATGTTCAACCAAACACCTATTGACACTTCCCAAGAAACTCCAATTCCTAGGAGATACAACTTCTTAGGGATTACGACCTCAAAGAAGCAACTGCAAGTAAGCTAATGAAGACAACTTCTAATATTATCTTCAGATAAGTTCTTTGACTGCACAATATAATAAATATGTGGAGATCAAGGCCATGGTGGCCCTTTTCCCCCAGCCACACCAAAAAGAATATCAATTTACACAAACATTAAACAAGACAAAAAGAACTAAAAATTAGAAAAAGTAATGAAGCTTGGATTAGTAAAGAGACTGTCATACTTACTTGGATCAAAAGCATAACGATTGCAAAGATAACCTTCATCAGCTCTGTCAAGAAGTTGACACTAATGGGGCTAAAGTTAAACTTTCCATCCACCTTGGACATGTACACCAGAATAGGCTGGCAAGAAAACCAGTGAAACAAATCAAATTGCCAACTCATGAAACAAAAGGGGAAGGGGGGAATTTAAACTCCCAACACTTTACCTAGCTCAAGCATATCAAGATATTTCAGAATATAAACCACTAGTTACGCAAAAGTTTAAAACAACAAAGACACAAAAAACTTCAGTACCGTAGCTTCTAAGATAAAAGGAACACCCAACAAATGATTTTCAACCCATTATACAAATACTGCCAGATATATGCTACATGTGAATTCTCTTGTTGCTCACCTGTAAACCGACTAAAAAGCAATCTCCGACAACCAACAGGACATTGAGGGCACGTTGCTTAGATGAAACTTTACTCCTGTGTCGGTCGTAGGCCCTTGACACAGTTTTGGTTGACGGGGACATCAACTTTGAGTGGCATACGCTACATTCTACCATTCCGTTCTTCATTGCTTCACACCTCACAAGTACAATGTTCCAGGAAAGATTTGGATCACTAAGTCAGAGAAACAAATATATAAACACGTCAGCTGGTCCAGGTACTAAGCAAAATATAGATCTTACAGAAAAACATTCAACAAGTTACATACATAACATCAAAATCCACATTGCACTCAACAAAATAAATAAGAGCAAATCATTACTACTTCTTTAGCAAGAACTAGACAAAATGCCCACAAAAGAAACTATTAACATTGATTAATTCAAAGATCATAGACGCAATGCCAATAAAGCTATCACTATAAATAGCTAAATCAGATCTCACATGAACTAAAGTGATCTCAGACTTACTAAGATAGGCCATTTCAAAATGCACCGACATTCGAATCCTACCAAATTTTTGACTATGCACCCACCAACTAATACAACAGTGACAAAATCAAATCTTGCTAACCAAAACCACCAAAGATCAAGCATTTTCACATACTATTTTCCAGCCCATTACACAACTGATCAAGCTCAAGCTCAAGCTCAAGCTAAAACTGGCATCAAACATAAACAACATTACCTCAAAATTAGATGATCCTGGACTCTAGAAGAATTTCGCAAACAACATAATCACCGGCACTCGATTTTTCCGGCCAGATCGGTGGTCTCGGCGCCGGAAATTGAATTGCCGACGAAATTTCAAATATTTGGGATCAAATTTCAGAGAATTGGGGATTCGGAGAAAACCTAAATCTAGCAATTTTTCGACAAAAAGGTGAAGATGAACTGAATTGAAGTTTACCCCTCGACCATGAAGAGAGAGAAAGAGAGAGAGAGAGAGAGATGCGAAGAATATGCAGAGAGAGAAAACTCGGTTTGTTTAAGGAGCCCCACTTCGGTTTCTTTTTCTCCCTCTCTGTATCGGCAAATTATACCGTGCACCCGGGTCTACCATGCTAGGTACACGGTACACCCGGGCGCGCGTGCATAGCAGTTTCCTGCTGCTTCCTAGGCGGAACATTGGCTTAATTATAAATTGTGCCAATTATTTACATTAAACGAAGACAGCCCAGGCGGCAGTACGTTAACCCAGCAAACTAGGTCATTGGTTCGAAACTTGATCTCTCCATTATTTTTGGTTTTTGTTTTTTTTTCCTTTTTTGTAAAAAACTTGCTGTAATCTTTTTTTTTTTTTTTTTTTTCATTCCTTCTTTTCACTTTTTGTTTTTTATTTGTTTTTTGTTTTTAGTTTTTGAGTTTTTAAGTTTCCATTGGTTACATGTTGAATTTCTAGATTATTTTTTTTTAAATAAATTTCACCTTTACCTTTTAGGAAAATAAATACATTAACTTTGTATAAATTATTATACAGGGCACCAAAGTGGAAATATGAAAAATAGAGGTAACTAATTAATGATTAGCCCAAACGTCAGGGCACCAAAGTGTAAATTTTCCTATAATATAATAGAAGAATAAAACAAACATGACATTTATATGCAGTGAACCTGGAAACCACACTTACTGGACCTGCCATTTATATTTAGTGAATCTGACATTTATATTAAGTGAATCTGGCAATCACATTTACTGAACCTAATATTTATACTCGGTGAACCTGACAGTCTCACATTCTGAACTTGACATTATACTCAGTGAACCTGGCAATCACACTTACTGAACCTGACAATTATATTCAGTGAACCTGGCAATCACAGATACTGAAATGACATTTATACTCAGTGAACCTGACATTTATACTCAGTGAACCTGGCAATCACACTTACTGAACATGACATCTATGCTCAGTGAACCTGACAATGACACATACTGAACCTGACAATGTTTCTAAATTTATCACATTATTAGACAGTAAACTATATGTTTAATATTTGTAAGCTTTAGGTTCACGTTTAAATTTTCCATAATAAGAGTTTTTTTCCATTTTGTTGTTATGTTCTCTACTTTATTTACTTTAATCTGTAGTTTCGCTTTTTTTATCTTTAGTTTCACTTTTTCTATTCTTTTTGGTATTGAGGTCTTTGTCACTTTACTATCATAGGTTCACTTTTTGTTAGCCTAAATTAGGTTCAAAATTTTATAAACTTTTAGCTCCCCATTATATATGCTTTAATTTCACTCATCTATTTATGTTAAATTGTAGGTTCTCTATCTTAGAGTAATAAAGAAATGATAATAGAGAAATGGAATAAGTACATAAAAGGATTTGGATTAATAGAAAAGAAAGGAAAAAAAGGTAAAGAAAAATGAGACAAACTTTTTATGTAGATTAATAATATTTCACTGAGAATTTCGCACATCAATAATCAAAGACTAAAAATAAAGGTACAATTTACTTATTTAATTTATACTATGAATAATTATATATTATAATATTCTTCAAGCTAAGCTTTCATATAAATAAACAATAGTGACAAAAATGGAGAAGAAAAAACAAGGGGAAAAAAACAAAGACAAAAGAGTAAGGAAAAAGGAAAACATGAAAATTTTGGGGGAAAAAAAAAAAAGAAAAATGAAAACCCAAATAAATACTGTCACTGATATCGAAACTGGACCTCTTAAAGTAGAACGTAAACAGGCAGCTCTTACCAACAAGCTATAACACCGTTAATGCCTTGGATTAAGACAACCTGACTTATAATCGTTTCTATCTCGGACCAAAACACAAAACAAGAAATGGGTCGGGTGCGGCCCAAAGAGCTGTTTGTGGGTTTGAGGTACATGTAGCACGGTGCACACGGGTGTACCGTATACGTATTGCTCTGTATGAATCTCTCTTTGCTTAGAATTTACACTATGATATGATATCTGTTGATCTTGTTAGGGAATTACTATTAGGTCCATGGACTATACCTTAAGTGCCCTACTCTTTTTTCCAGTGGCGGATCCAAGGATTGTGGAATCGGGTATGCGCAATTATTCAAAGAAACAAATTTAACATAACTAAATTATACTCCTATACTTTTAGTTTAATTTTTAAGCTAAACCCCAACCCATTAATAAATTTAATCAAGTTTCAACTTATAAAAATATTAAATGACATGATTAATAAGGAAAAGGAATACAATGAGTCAATTATAGATTGGATGCTAACAATTAATGTGTCTGACAATAAAATTTTAGGTAAAAGCACTGCTATATTGAGTAGAATAATTCATTTTAGTATGGCTAGTATGTGGCCACTACTGCAAGATTTTTAAAGGAACAAAGGAAAGAGACAACTTACTACAGTAAATTGTATTTGACATGTCCAATCAATCACCAATTTACTAGAATATGGAGAAATAAAAAAGTAAAAAGATTAAAAGAAAAGTCAGTCAGGGTCTAAGAGAGGGAGAGGGAAAAGAGAGGGAAGAGTTGTCACACAACTCAAGGGCCTTTAAGGAGTTACTTTTTTTGTTCCGGGCCTTTTATCAATATATTTCTTTGTGGGCTTTGGGTATGCACGTGCATACCCTTAGTCTTCATTGGATCCGCCCATGATTCTACCTCTGGTCCTCCATCACCACCATTACTAGTGCTACTTCAGTATGAATTGTTCTTTTGGTGGGTACATTAGAATTTTGCCTCTCTACCACCTGCCAAGGGGTAAGGTTCTATACATCTTGATCTCCTAAACCTTGCCTAGAATGATCAGGAGTCTAAATAAAATTCTGTATTTTGTAAAGCTAACGTCAAAAGTAGGGCACTTGACATCATCTTAAATAACAAATTCTGATATGGTTGCAGGGCACTGCCGGCTACGAGGATGTGATAGAATGTGCAAGTTCTTTAGCTGAGGTAGTTGCTATATCCAGTGATAACATAATTATTATGGTGTTATTCCAGTTTGTTGGTGGTTGCTTCTTAATGATATCTAATTGTTGCAGATACTCCACTTGAGACAAGATGATATACTAATTGAATCAACAGGAGTAATTGGTCATAGAATAAAGAAGGTACATAAAGACCAAAACAAAAGCCTCTCTGTAGTATCTTACTGCTTGTAATTAACTTAATATTGGTTATGCAAACTGTATGTTAGTAAATCTTGTGGAAGTTCAAATTTTTTGGATGGACCATTATGCTAATGTATTTTTATTGAGAATTGCCAATGTGAATTACGAGAGGATTAACAATTGTAAGGGTGGTTTCATTTGCAGAAGGCTCTTCTTGCTTCACTACCAAAATTGGTTGGTTCCTTGTCGTCAACAATTGAAGGGTATATCTTGTGCCTCCTTTATAAGTAGTGATTGGTTTTTTTTTCATTAGAAGAAGTGCAATATGTTCACTTGTTGCATCTTTCTATTTGCATTGAGTATCTCACTTAATTCGTGATTGTCATGTTATTTATTTATGTATGATTTTGGTATATGTTTCAAAGTATATCATGCTTTTTTTTTTTTTTTGTTTATTATTATTATTTTTGGAAACTAAGTATGGATCTATAGGGCAGATTCTGCAGCTGTTGCTATCACAACTACTGACCTTGTGAGGAAAAGTGTTGCCATTGAGTCGAAGGTATGAAAATACTCGTCACAAGTTTTACCTTCAAAATATCTAAACATGTTTCATATTTGTACTAGCCTTATTTTGGTGGTGCAATTACAGAACAAATTATTTCTTGTCAAAAAAATCAATAAAATTCATTTTGTTATTTGAAAGAAAAATGCGTTCTTGCATAATGGTGACTTTCTTGATGGTAAGAGTGCATGCCTTTTATGACTTAGCTTCTTACCACACTCTCTTCTCGTTTTTCCAACCCTCTCTCTCTCTCTCTCTCTCTCTCTCTCTCTCTCTCATATGGTTGCTTAATGGGCCCTCTTGACCAAGATCTGTGTAGATGGAAGGGAAATTTTGTAGTTTTGTACTATTATTTGAGAGCTAGGAAGAACGAGGTTTGGAGTGAGATTGGTTTCTAGGATGAGCTACATCAGCAGGGTGCTCTTTCTGAGGACCAATTGGTTTCCAAGTCTTCTTTGGAGATGGAGTTTGAGGAGATTTTACTATGCGAGAATGTGAGTTGGCTCCGATAAGTTGAACTTAGATGGGCCAAGGAGGGTGATGTTAACTCATTGCTGGCAGAGAATTGATGTGGGCGGTGTGCAGGATTCTCTGATTCTGGCTGGTAGTGAAGATCAGCAGTGCGTAGGTAGTGCAGCGTATTGAGGACTGGAGCAGGGTACTCCTTATGGAGTTCTAGAGAATGCGGCCTCAGAGGGGGATGGTAGTTCTTTTTTGAAGATGATTATAGCCTAGGATGAAATGGTTTTCTTATAGAGAACCTTAGATGGGCCAACTCAAGGGAAGAGTGGGGTTCACACAACTGGAACACTCACCGTGGATCTGCAGGATGTCCTCTTTTCAATGAGGAGCGGGGTTGCTTTTTGGAGCAAAGAGAGGAAAAAGCTAAGGGTTCTTTGGAGCAAAGCAAGGACAAGACTGGGTGTACTTTGGAGCAATGTCTGGACATACAACGACCTTAGTGTGCGATACAGATAGTCGTGGTGATGGAATTCTTCCAACTCCACCTCTAATAGGCCTTACTCTTGGCAATGAAGATGCGCTTACGCGAGGCAACGCTCTTGTCGAGGCGTTGGGGATCAAGCTAGTTCACCATATGGGAAAGGATGTTTCTTTTGGCACTCAGGTCTACTCTAAGAAGAAGAAGAAGGGTATTTGTGAGCTAGAGCGTCTAACATCTAGCATAAATTATGATGGTAGCGGGAATAAGTAGTTCGTATAGATGTTATTCTCTTAGGTTTCGTTAGACTCCTTTGTTGATTATGGGTAGCTCTATGTACTTGTATTCCTTCTACTCTCCTCAATAAAATTCTTTTTCTTATAAAAAAAGAAGAAGATTGCTTTCTTAGGCCTAGGATTGAGGGGCTTGATTGAAGCCTAATTAGTAATGAGGAGACGACTGGCTTCAGAGGAGGTTTGAGGTAGAGGAGATTCGACAAAACATCAAAGACATGGAGGGGGATAAGGCCCCGGGCGGGATGGATTCACGATTGCTTTAGGATTGTGTTGAGAGTGATCTTCTTAGGGTGTTTGTGGAGTTCCATGATTGATCACTCGGCGTTTATAACCTTGGTTCCCAAAAAGGATAAGTTGATGAAGGTTCGGGATTTTAGATCCATCAGCTTAGTTCCTAGCCTCTACAAGATTATCACCAAAGTTTTGGCTTATAGGCTTCATAGAGTTATTGGGCTTACGATTTCTTCCTCTCAGAGTGCTTTTGTTGAGAGTCGGGAGATTCTTGATGCTGTTTTGGTGGCTAATCAGCCGATGGATGATGTTAGGAGATCAGAAAGGAAAGGTATTGCTCTTAAACTGGATTTTGAATAAGCCGACAACAGGGTGAGTTGGAGTTTCTTGGATAAGGTGCTTAAGAGGAAGGGCTTTTCCCTTCGGTGGTGTAGGTGGATTAAGGGGTGTTTCATACCGTCTCTTTTTTCGTCCTGATTAATGGCCACCCTAGGAGGTGGTTTGGGGCGTCTCGTGCTATTAGGCAAGGGGATCTTCTTTCTCCTCCCCTCCTCACTTTGGTGGTTGATGTTCTTAGTAGGATGGTCCTTGGAGAGGTTGAGCGGGGCCAAGTGGAGGGTGTTTGGGTGGTAGGACCAGATTTCAGTCCCAATCATTCAGTTCGTTGATGATACTATCTTTTTTCTCCGGATGTTCTTGGGTCTTTTAAGACTAATTTGCCCATTGTTCAAGCCTTCGAGTCTGTTTCTGATCTTAAGGTGAATTTGTCTAAGAGTGGTTTAGCAGTTATGGGGCTTGAGTCTTCGCTTGCTCGTTGTTCTAGTCTTGAGTGGTCCATCTCTTACTTGGGGATTGCTTTGGGTCTTGGGGGATAAGGCTACGTGAGTTTCTTTTTAGGACCTTTATTGAGAAAGTGGCAAGCGCCAAGATGGGTGGAAGGGTGCTTATTTTCCTTTTGGAGGGGGCATCACTTTCTTGAGCCTTGCTGGCGTCCATTCCGCTTTACTATCTCTCCATCTTTAGGATTCCTTTTTTGAGAAAGTGGCAAGCGCCAAGATGGGTGGAAGGGTGCTTATTTTTCTTTTTTTTTTTTTTGGGGGGGGGGGGGGGTGTTTCACTTTCTTGAGCCTTGCTGGCGCCATTCCGCTTTACTATCTCTCCATCTTTAGGATTACTAAGCGGGTTGCTAGGAGGTTAGAGTAGATTGTGCGTAATTTATTTCCTTTGGTCAGGTATCGGTGAGAGGACTAAAGACCATTTGATCACTTGGGATTGTGTCTGTAAGTCTTAAGGATATGAATAGGCTGGGGTCTCGGTAAATTGGTGTCTAAAAACGTTTCCTTGGCTGGTAAGTGGCTTTGGCAGCTCCTGTTGGAACCTGAGTCTTTGTGGCATAGAGTTATCTAAAGTAGGTATGGTGCCCACTTTAACGGTTGGGATGCACATATTGGTGGTGGTACTACCTTTGCCAGTCCTTGGATATCTGTTACTGAGATTTATTCTTCCTTTGGTCAGCTATAAAGTTGGCTTAGAGAATAAGGTCTTATTGTGGGAAGATACTTGGCGGGATGATATTTCATGGGTTTGTTCTTTTCCCTCGCGTGTATAGTCTTTCGTTCATCTACTACATGCCTATATTCCACTTCTACTCGTTCGATAGGCTTTCTATTTCTCGAGGAGTGTCTATGGGAGGGAATTAGATGAGTTATCTCATCTTCTTCCCTTGCTTGACACTTTTCCTTTTGATCCAGATTCGGATTCCTGGGTTTGGGCTCTTTCAAAAACGTGATTGTTCTCTTGTAAGACTTTCTTCCATCATCTGACTTCTACTCCTCACAACTCCTCTTTTCCTCTTAGTTTTGAACTTTAGGGTACCAAAGTTCACTTAAAGGTGTGGGCTTTCTTTTCGACTATAGTTCTTAATAGAATTAACACCAACAATCCGACACAGAGGAGAAGGCCTCTCAAGGTGCTATCGCCTGACGTGTGTGTGATGTGCTATAGCAGTTCGGCGACTATTGAGCACCTCTTTTTGCATTGCCTGCTTGCTAGGGGCCTCTCGCAACGACTGTTTGGTGTTTTTGGTGAGACTTGGGTGTGTTCGAATAAATTTCTTGTGATGTTTTAGATCGGTTTTAGGGGCTTTGGTTATAAGAAGAAAGGCCGGATACTTTTGAGATGTGCTTGTTCTCTTTGGTCTGGTGTATCTGAAAGAAACAATCGGAGTTCCGTAATTTGTTTGTCCCATTGTTCTCTTATGGGATAGGATAGTTTACTTTTCTTCTTTGTGGGTTTTTGCTCATAGAATTTTCCCTGGAGTACCGCTGTCACATGTGCATCAGGACTAGAGGGCTCTTTTGTTTTGTTATTGTGGACTTCTTGTCCGTTTCTCTGTAACTTTCTTCTGCATTTAATGCAATTACTCTTCTTATCAAAAAATAAAATAAAATTTGAGACACTTTGGACAAGTAGCACAGTAGATATTGTAAAAATATTCCATTGGCAATCATGGCAGTGGATGGATGATGTTCTATTTTCTAAGTTTGCTGAGGATGCACAAAATAAGAGTTTTTCAGTTGCTTGGAATAAGGTGAATGCGAGATCAAATTCTAGGGGTTGTTTCCTTGTATAAGAGTTAGCCCAGAGCAGATATCGTAGGATATCCTACTGGCAATCATGATGATGGATGAATGATGGTCTATTTCCTGAGTTTGCTGAACATGCACAAAATATGAGTTTTGAAGTGGCTTAGGATGGGTGAAGGGTAGATCACATTCTAGAATTGTTTCCTTGACCAGAGTTGGTTCTCAGGGAAACTAACACCAGTGCTTAGGTAGATACATGTCAGCATAGAGAGAATTAAAGGATGAGCTGAACTTGGTGGCTCAAGGGTCCACAACAACTTCTTGTTGGAGTTTAATAGAGGTTTCAGGTCCCCTCCAAAAAAAGGATGGTGGGGATCAAGATATTATGAAGTATTGGCTAGTTATAAGACTACCGTTTGATTTATGAAGTATGGTCTTCTTGCACTCTCTTTTATGTCCAATTCTCAATGTGTATATCTTGACTCCTTCGCATATTCCAACTCCAAGGTTTGGGCTCTTCCAAACACAAGGCGTTTCTTGTGCAAATCCTTCTTCCAACATTAGACCTCCGATTCAGGGGTCTCGTCCTTCCACCTAAATTCTGTCATCTAGAGTGCCAAAGTGCCTCTTACGACAGTTCTTAATAGAGTTAACACCAACAAGCTGAGGCGGAGGAGGAGGCCACACAAGGTCCTTTTGATGTTTGCGTGATGTGTTATAGTAGTTCGGAGACAAATGAGCACCTATTTCTGCGCTCCATATTCTTGGTATGTGTGGCAGCGCATCTTTGGGGAGAAGTGGGTTTGCCCCCATGACTTAATGCAGATGTTGCAGGTTAGATTCAGTTGGTTTGAGGCGCGAAAGGAAGGGAGGATTCTATGGAGATGTGCTATATTTGCTTAGTATGGTGTATCTGGCTGGAGAGGAATAATCAAGTTTTTCAAGATCAGTTTGTTTGAGCAGATTTGGTTTGGGATAGGATTGTTTTTATGTCTTCATTGTGGATTTTTGCACATAGGCTATTTCCAGGAATCCCCTTGTGTTATGTACAAAGGGACTGACGGGCTTTGCTGTATCGACTTTGATGTAAAAAGGACACCTTGTCCTCCACTCCTCTTGTACTCTTTTCATATTTAATGCAATTATTTTCCTCATCTTAAAATAAAATGTCAGTTATGCATTTCAGTTAAAGCTAGGATGTCATTTCTGAACCAAATTTATTGCCTGTCATCTGAACATCCTTAACATATGGAAGTATCTACAAGATTTTTTTTATTAAAAAGCATGTAAGCTGTTAGTTCTAGCCAGAAGATATCGCTGTCTGGTTCTTTCTTTCAGATTTAGCTTCTCTTTTTCTTTCCCCTTTTTTGTGGATTTTAAGTGGGGGGAGCACTGGGGGTTGGTGGCGGACTTAATTCTAGTAGAAAAAATTGCTTAGTCATTCAGCTTTCTCTCTCCTTTTCATTATTTTCTTTTTTCTTTAGGGTGCGGGTAGAGACTTGGGAAAGCTAACTCAGACCCGATTACCCAAACGGAAAGATCTGAACCAAACGTGAACCCTACCCGAAATAAGGTGACCCAAACCCGAATTTGACCCAAACTGAAATTGATTGATCCCATCTGAACCAACCCGAAATAATTTGCACTTATATAGAGCCGAGATAGCTCATTACTTATATTGACATGAAACTTGAATGTGATCCAAACCGAATTAACCCGATTTGACCTATAATTAAACCGACTAAGCCAAAAAAATGATTATAACCCAACCCGAATAGATTCGAATCAAAATCGAGCCGAGAAACCCATTTGCGAGGTCTACGTGTGAGCAAGGAAAAAATTATGATTTAGGTCGTCGCAACATTGTGGAATGGTAATGTTACAAATGTCGCATAATGGGTCACAACAATCAGTGCTTGGATGCGGTCATCTGGTTTATTGGCCATATTGGCTTTATTTGGTTGTTTATCAGCTGTATTGACCATATTGTTGCCATTTCCATGCTTCAGAGGTGCCTGTTTTTCTATGTATCAGTCATTTTGGCTAATATGTCCAAGAAATTTGAAATATCATTACTTATCGGGATTTGGTGTATCAGCAAATTCGGAAACAGATACATATAGGTGGATATGCCATTTATTAGCTGTCAGTTTACTCCTAATTTCTTTCTCCTTCTGTCAGTTATTTCTTATTTGTGCAGGACATAGTTTTTCATTTATCCTTCAGCTAATGATCTTGCTTTTCTGTTCGTTCATGATTACAACTTATTTTCTGTGTGCTGTTAATTCATAAATGACAGTTTAATCTTTTTTATGTGTTTGTAAATTCGAAATGATTAATGTTGAAGGTTGGAGAGGTTCTTGTGCGAGTTGGGGGAATGGCTAAAGGTTCAGGGATGATCCACCCCAATATGGCAACAATGCTTGGCGTAAGTATATATTTAACTGTTGGATTTTAGTTTGTTCTCTCTAATGGTGCACTTACTTTAGTGTGATATCCAGGTTGTTACAACTGATGCTGTAGTCGAGAGTAATGTTTGGAGAAAGATGGTGCAGGTGGCTGTTAGTCGAAGTTTCAACCAAATTACGGTTAGTTACATGACTGTTTTCAACATACAGCTTCCATTTTGAGACACGCACAGAAGAGAGTGAGAAAACTTGTCATCAAAATGACATTTATTTTCCTTAGAGTCTTTTTTTCTTGATGAATTAATGATGCAGATTTACTATCTTAGTTTAGTTTTTTCTCGTCTTGGACTTGCGATCAGTTGGTGGATCTGTAAAATCACTTATCTATTCATGCATGGATGCACATTCATGATAAATAATACCTGGATCATTATGTAAAATTTTGCAATGAATTTGTTTTCTTTTCCGTTATATAGCTGCTTTTATTCCAACTTTCAGTCATTGATAGTAGAAACTCAGGCCTCCTGATTTCTACCATGTACCCCATTAATGTATGAAGTTCTCATGAATTGCAGGTAGATGGAGATACTAGTACCAATGACACAGTTATCGCTTTGGCCAGTGGCCTATCTGGTTCAGCACAGATATTTGACTTGAATAGTCCTGAAGCAAGACAGCTGCAATCATCCCTTGATGCGGTACGTGACCCATTACACTTTATTATTTCCTCGTCTCTGCATTGAAAACTTGAATGTTCAGTTTGTAATGATCAAAGGAAGACATGAAATGTTCTCGAAGACATTGAACGTTTCTAGTTTTGCCTTTTGACTATTGACAACAAGGTTGGATTCCTGATGCATTTTTGTGTGGTATGAAAGAACTGGACAAACCAGACAAACATCAAGGAGATGTACATGTACTCCATGTGGTTCTGAATGTGATCGTTTCCATTAGATGTATTACACTGCTGTATGTAAAATGTTGTTCAATGTTCACATAAATTCTCTCTCAGGTAATGCAAGGTCTTGCAAAGTCTATTGCTTGGGATGGAGAAGGGGCAACCTGTCTTATTCAGGTTTGTATTTTCTATGAGCAATATGTTGAGACAGTAATAAACCATACTACTACAGAAATGCACTCAAGTATAAGTTAATACATCTTTGATGTTGTCATCTTAAGCTGTTATGGTTAGTTCTTTGCTACAAGTCGTGTTGATCTTTTTTTTTTTTTTTTTGT
>BSSO01001085.1:0-26051 GCA_030267885.1 Mesembryanthemum crystallinum
TTCATGTTAAAATGGTTAGTTTTTGGTCCGTCTCACCAAAACAAAGATGAGACGCGTCTCATTTGAGAATTTGTGTAAATTTTTTAAAATTAATAGTATTATAATATGTGCTTTGGAGAATTACACTGATTCACGTGGTACAAATTAGACGAACATTGACAATTTGACCCGTAAAGGATGTAAAGATTGGGTTAGAGGTGTGAAGAATTGCAACGATGCCATGTTTTGTGTTAGCATATACACCTCAATGTGCATTAAATTAAGTTGTCGTGTAAGGGATACGAAATATATTGTCACACTGGTAATAAAGTGGGCAATGAATTGCTTAGGTATTTAAAAGGGACGATGTAGACTGTCCTTTACATGAGGATGCATGACACGGCATAGATGTGGTATGTTATGATGCTAAATGATCAAAAACATTGGAGCTAAAATTACTACTTACAAGCTCGATAATTTCAACAAGTGACATATGTCGACAACAAAACTCTCATGAAGGAAAAGCATATAAAAGCAACATCAACCACATACTATATAATAGAAAGGCAAAAATAAGGAAGGAGCGACAATGGGACATGACATTGTTATAGTTCTTCGTAATTGCAAAAGGTGAACTATTGGTATCGTGAGAGGAAATGACTCTCGACCTCTCGTGACTTTGGAGTTGTTGAGTATTCACATGTCTTGCTTGATGGATGAGACTTACATGACAAACAAGGTTTAGATGCAATTACCTTAAATGATGAAGATAAAATCTGTAGGTAAAAACTTTCATGTCAAATTCGCCTTTCTTTAAATTTGAGCAAACATATAGCTATATGTGTGCACTTTGCGCATCAAGGAGATGTTTTACAAGAGTGATCATATAGGATTGCCACTATTAAAGAGGAGGTGCTTCTTAATGCCATTGAATGAGTGTTTATAAGCAATAAAATATACATTTTAGAGGGAATTAATGATATCATATTCATATAAATCAACTCGTGACAAAGAAGAAAAATTGTGTTTACATGTTTTCTACATATACTTATAAGAACACAATTTGTATGGATATGAATACTCGACATGCATGAACTGATAGATGCACATGAAGCAACAGTTCAGATTATAAAAGTTTTGTTGTGTACAGTATGGGGGTCATCGTGTCAAATCCGCATGTCTGACACGTAACATGACATCTATCAATACTACCCCAAATATGCATGCTTTATATATCAGAAAGACCAATTTTTTAAAACCTCTGCTTTTAGGTCAAAGAAAGAAGAAAAACAAAGAGAAGACCAGCCTTTGATACCTTTGGCAGCAAAGTTAACATCAAAACCTATACCAGGAAGCTCAAGCACCCAAAAGCATTTATCCAAAAGTTTTAACATTTGACAGTTGTAAACTGGTAGTATTTGTAAAAACAGAATAATGTTTAGCATAGGGAAACTGGTAGTATTTCTGAAAACACACTGTCCAACATACAAGGAGACAGTCTGCATTCACTTAATCTGAATGTATACAGTAACTGTAGAATAGCCAGACACGAATTCCAAGGAATCATAGACTATTAGTATATCTCTTGATAAGCAGAGAAAACACAAACAGGGAAAACACAGTTCTGTTCAGGAAACTAAAGGAGATAGCCTATTGAAATCTAAGTAGAACAAGAGTGACTAGCTGTCACAGGCGTCCTAAGTCCTTCAATACAAACCGTAGTTTCTTGGGCAGCATGGACAACTTCACATGATTCTGTAGCCAAATTCTGCATCTCCATTCCGAAAGTTCTCTGTCTACGTCCTCTCTTCCTTGATTCTCTTACCCAGGTGTCCCGTTTCTCCTGCATTGCTGGGTCGAAAAGGCCATCCTTGAACGTGCTCCCCATCTTCACAAAATACATAGTTGACATGAGTGTGGTAATTTAGCCCAAAGATCATCTTACTAATATGCTAGCTAAGTTCTTACCTGGGTGACAATTGTGTACAAAGGCAAGGTACTGTAACTGCAGAGAACTTGGACAACCAACCTGCAATACACAAGGGGCAGTACAATCTTCAGAAAAGTGATCCTATATATGACAGATTACTACCATTTCAGGCATGCCAAAAATTTGTTCCATAATCTGTCTCTGAAACAGTAATAATCCAAATGGTTTCTAATTTTCTCATAGAACCTTTCCAGTACAAGTAATACACACTCTTGAGTGGGGGGCATATGAACTTGGGTCCTATTATACTCAAAATCCAACCTAAAGCATCATAAGCTTGAGGTTCATTCTAATTTTCCTAAATCTATCTATATCACCACTTAAAAAATGACAAGGTAAGGAATTTATAAATTAAGATTTCATGTAGTCAATTAAATTGATGGAGTGGCATTTACTATGAACAACACATATCATTTTTTCTGCTAGAACAGTGCAAAACATTATTTACCTAGGAATTCATTTAAACATGAGAATGAATTAGAAGTCTAAAGTACCCACTACCTTGTACTCCTAACAGTTTAGCCCAACACCTCTACTACATTACCCACTGTGGAAGAAAACCCCTAGTTAATATAAGCCAATAAAATGGGTCCCCTAAGCTCAAAAGGTAAAGACCTTGTTGCTTTGGTTGGAGGGCTGCATCACTTATAAACACATTACAATCCTCACAATCTTCGAATGTGAGACTTTGGGGTGTTACTTGTTACGCTACCTCTCTTAACAAGAAAATATGCATCATCATTGCTTAGCATTCTAGCAAGATCTAGGATCAAAGGATATAATGATGTTGAAGATGGACCCATATTATATTGGTGAATTTCAAAATTAGTATAGGTTTATAGGTAATATATAACAGACATGAATAAAGCGGAACCAAGCACAACCTGTACGCCTGGATCATGTATAACTTGTCTAATGATATAAGCAATATCAGGCGACATGGTATGTGTTACACTAACATGGGTCATGCTGGTCCTATTGCATTATGCTTGGGAAACACGGCTTGTTGGCACATACATACCCGTTCGGTTGGACAATTATATAATTGTCTTCTCATGAAGAGACACATGCCTCTTGCAAAAAGGCCCATAGTCCTCTAGTCGTCTATAAATAAAGGACTATGCCATTTAAGATATCCTACCCATCTTTATCTTTGTGTTCTTGTCTAACCTTTTTGTATTTTGCAGTCTAATTTGGGTATCCTGTTGCGCTGGTATGGAACTGTTGTACTTCCTACATCTCACTAAAACGTTTACATTTGATGCATCTCTTTGTCCCACTAAAACATTGTACATTTTACTATTTACTCCTTAAAATGTCTAAAATGCCCTTGGCTTATTCCCTACTTCCTAATAAAATATTCACCTCTCTCTATCTCTCTCTCACAGCCCAATAAAAAAATTCAACCCACTCCTCTCTCTCTCCTCTTCACTCTCTGTCCTCTCCCGTCAGTTCCTCCCCCTATCTCTCTCCCATCACATCCATGGCTGTCACCCACCCTCCTTTATCCACCATCTTCTCTATCTCTCTCATCCTCAAATTCATCCAAATCCCACAAAGGTAAACTTTGAAGAACTTTGAACAACATCAAAATCAACAACAACAAGGATTATCATCATCATCATCAACAACAACAAAATCAATATGACTTGTATCATTGCAGCTTCAAATTCCCCTGTTTTCTCCCCCTCACATCGTCACCAATCCATCACATTGTCACCCACCCTCCTTTACCAACCATCACCTCCACACCTTAATTGACCATCGGCAGACCTTGCCAACACCAACTCCACCTAAAATTGTTAGCAATTTTCATCACCACCTTCACCATAATCAATCATTGACGACCAAAATGACCTTAGTGGAAATTGTTAGCAATTTTCATCACCACCTTCACCATAATCAATCATTGACGACCAAAATGACCTTAGTGGAAAATTTGGAGAGAGAACGAGAAAGAGAGAGAATGAGGAAGCAGATCTGGAACCCCAGTGGTGGAGGTTATGGAGGAGGATGACAGATTTAGAACCTCAGATGAAGAACCTAGTTAGTGCAAGCAAAGAAGAAGAGGTGGCAGTGGCGGGGAGAATTTGGTGGTGGTGGCGGTTTTCATGTTTTGCGGTGATAATGGTGGTATATAAAGTGGCAGTAGTGGTGGTGGTGTACTATATAGAGGGTGTTACATAGAAGAGAGAAACAGTGCTGCGAGTTGGTGCTACGATGTAGGTGGTGCGTGTGGCGTTACTGGTGAGGAGGTGGCGAGTGTGGTGGTGGTCGCCAGGAAAATCAGAGTGAGTGATTGAGGGTGTTTGAAATGGGAAACAGGGGATTGAGTGAGGGGGAGATGTGAGTATACAGAGAGGGAGGAGAGCATTTAAAAAAAAAAAAAAAAAAAAAAAAAAAAAAAACGGAAATTTCATGTGGTACCCCTGAAGTTTGGATTTAAGATTTTTCGTGCCCTGATAGCTGACGGAGCTGTATTGCCGCTACTTTTTTTCACTAATTGACTTGGTTAATGGTTTCACTGTTTTAAAAAGACTAAAATACCCTTAGGTAGCGTTTGGATCCGAAAATTGATTGTAAAATCAAGATTTGAATTCCTGTATTTGAAATTCTAGAATTGAAATCTAATTCCATTGTTTGGGAATTCATGGAATTTCAATTCCATACTTTAAAGTCCAAATTCATTATTGTTTGGGTAAAGTCCAAATTCATTATTGTTGGGTAAATTTAATATTTCAGTTGTAGAATTTCAACTATGATGGACGATGAAACAATCGCAAATCAACTTTCTGGTTGTTCCTTGGAAAAAAAAAAAGAGTAATGCAAAGAGAGAAGTTTAGGATCATAATAAATAATAATAATAATTGATCGAGAAACATGGTAAAATTACAGATGAATTGATAAATTGAAAAATAAAAATAAAAAATGAAGAGAGCCTCCAAGTTCTCACAAAAACAGAGAAATTCAACGAGAGAGAAAATCATCAAAAACCTGAGTAAATCAACATGAAAGAACCGGAAAAATAAAAAATTAAAAAACTCCAATTTCATATCAAAGAAGCAAGAAGATATCAAAATCAAAATCGTGTTCAATTCTCTCTCCTAGGGTTTGAGTTACCCAATTTGCCTACTTTACTTTCTGCTTGCAGTATCTGTGTTTGATTGCATCCAAGACATGGTTGACGAGATAGGCTTCTCAATTGTGAAGACGATGTAGTTGGCCCTCGATAGCTCCATCATCGCCATCGCTCACCATTGTTGCCGCCACCAAGTTCCTTGAACTTCTGATGAGATGGAAGAAGCGAAGAGAGAGAATTTCGGGAGAAGCGAAACGTGAAGGAGGAGTGAATAAGCAAGAGATGAAGGAGAGAGAGAGGCAAAAGAGGTCGCCATAGATGGAGCTCTGTAGATGAGAGGTGATAGAATGGAGGAAGAGAGAGAAAGTGTCGAGAGTCGAGAATATCACGTCACAAAAGTAGTCTCAAAAAATTGAGATGGGCTTGGGCTTAGAATTTGAAATGACATGTATTATGAGAGAATTTGAAATCTATATATTTCAGCCTTTTTAGAATTGTCATGGATTTGATCCAATTCCCAAAGCCCAAATTCTATTGCTTGCCAAACAGTGGATTTGGCCCAAATCNCTCACTTTCTCTCTCCTCCCCATGCCTCCCTTACACTCGCCAAAACTCTCCTATTTGGCCACCACCACATGGTAATGAATTACTACTCCTACACTAATGAAAAAACATTCCTAAAAAGAAAATTACTAATCCTATAGTAATGAATTTAGTTCTATATATCAATCTTGGAACTCCCTTTGGGACCAAATTAAATAAATTAAAACCAAATTACATCTCACAAAACACCGACAAGTTGATATTACCCAACCTCAATGACCCACATTTTTTTTTTCTTTTTTTTTTTTGGATCTCTACACATTTGTAGAAACATACACAACTAGCAAACAAATCTCAAAAAATTACCCATTAAACCAAATTTCAACATGTACCTACCTAGCAATCGAAAACCAAATCAATAATAACAATCAATCAAAGCCCTATAACAATAATATACACACAATATCACCAACAATCATCATCATCCGTTAAATTGAAACACCAGCTTTTCTTCTTTCTTCTTCTTTTTTTTTCCCTTCATTGTGAGCTATTGTGATCTTCATCATCATCTTCATTGTCGTCCTCTCGACTATCATCAGGCGTTTGCCTTCGGCTCTGGTGTTGTTCCAATGTGCCACTTTGTTACCTGGTGGTGGCCAGAGAGGAGAGAGAGAGGAGAGAGTTCTGGCGAGTGTAGGGGAGGCATGGGGAGGAGGAGAGAGCGGGGTGGACATGTGGGTCTAGAAGGTGATTTGATCGGAGGACACCATTGGTGATACATGGTGATCCAAAGAGAGGGGAAAGTGGAATTTGAAGGGCATGTGCTGGTAATTAATATAAGGGTATTTTAGTCTTTTTACAGCAGTCAAACCGTTAACCAAGTCAATTAGTGAAAAAAAAGTAACGGCAATACAACTCCGTCAGCTATCAGGGCATGAAAAATCTTAAATTTAAACTTCAAGGGTACCACTGGCAATATTGGAAAAGCGTGGACACCACTGGCATTAGGTCAAAGTTCAGGTGTACCACTGGAAATTAAAAAAAGAAATACTACCCACTATTAATTCCAAGGGCAATATGGGCAAACTACTCCCACTCTCCATCTCTTTTAAAATCTGTGCAAATAGTGAAATGTAAACGTTTTAGTGGGACAAAGAGAGTATATTTTTATGTGCAAAAATATTTAGCATTTTCAAATAATAATAAATATTAATTTTTAATATTTTATTCTTTTATTAAAATTTTTAATTTTATGTTTTTAATGAAAATCACATGGAAATACACTTGTATTTCCTAACGTAAAATTGGTGGATATTATTGGCAAGTGGGCCACAAGTGGGCTAGAACCCAAAAGGTATATGACTTTTCAAGTAAAGAGGCATGACTTTTTTTCCCAACTAACACAATGGTTCAAGGTGAAAAGATGTGTTGTTTGAGGCATATATTGAGTGAAAAGGTGCATGCCTTTTCTCGAAACAATACAATGGTTTATTGGTGTTGTTTTTATAATCTATAAATAGACCTCCAATTTGGACATTTGGAATGCGAACAGTGTATTCCCAAAACACTATCACACACACAAAAATTACAAGAGTATTGAATTCTTGATCAAGAATCGAAAAGTAGTACAAGTTTTTTGGTTCTATAGAGAAAGCATTGTATCCTGGGAATAGACTTTTTTTAAGCCGTCTGTATTGAAGGGGGAAATTACTATTTTTAAGATAATTTCTGGAAACGCCTTGCCTTCAACAAAATTCAGAGTGTCTTGAGTCAACAATTTCTTATTAAATATTATCATCATATTTTTTCCGGAACAGGAACAATATTAGACTTTGGGATATCACTCATACTATAAGGATATGTCGCAAGGTTGTTAGTCTTGAATTCCAATTCCCAAGTGTAGATTTACCTAACAATCTTAAGTCTTAAATTTGTGTTAATAATGGCAACATATCCCTTGAAAGAGATGACCTCCAACATCGTGAAGCTAGAATGATTGCTTGTGGTAATTTTAAGCGGTGGCAAAAGAAGATGCACTTCCTCCCCACAAATGGGAAAAAGACAATACATATGTCTTAAATCTCAATAGCATGTTAGACAATATATACGCCCTTTAGATCTCATTTGATTTATACTTGGCATTTTTTTTTTTAAATTCATATGCTAAATTTTCCAAAGGGTAAAGAAAAAAAAAAAAACCATACGTGCTAAATTTGCATGGGCAAATCGGTCCTAAAATCCCATAAATTGGCCGGAAAATTGAACAAGGGGGGTTGGTTATGGATAAAGTAACTTATAAGGGGTTCCCCACAAAAAAAAATTATAAGGGGGTTCCCCGCAAAAAATTCTAATTTTTGATATAACTAGTAAGAAGTTCATAGAAAGTTAAAATCAATGCTTACGTATTGAAAGATTTAAGGCCGGTAATGGAACAACTCTATGAGTTGGAGCGCATCCTTAGCCACTTCAAAGCTCATGACATGAAAATGGATTATCTATTATTGTTTTCAGTGTTAATGACAAACACCCTCCATCTTGGAAAGAATTTAAGCAGTCATACACAAGATAGAGGACCTATCTCTCAAAGATTTCCTAACCTTGTTTGGATTGAGGAAGAATTTCAGAAGCAAAAAGGGGACAAAGGATAACATCTCTAATGCTTATATTGTGGAGGATGGTAATCTTTATATTGTTTAAGAGAAAGGGTAATTCAACCATAACAATTCCAACAAGAAGAAGAAGGTAACTTATTAGGACTCTAGCAAGTCTCGCAACCCTAATCACATGAAACTTTATTGTCCAAATACGAAAAAGAAGAACAAGGTGAAGCTTCCTCTAAAGATAACAAAAATTGTGATGCAGTGATCACCGAAGTCAACATGTTGGAGATCAATGATGCTTGGTGGATTAACTCCGCCGCTACAACGCACATGTGCAAGGACAAGTCCCTGTTGAAGTCATATTCCTTTTGAAGATGGGAGGATCCCATACATGGGAAACTCTTCTACTACTCCAGTTTTTGAAAATGGTAGTGTTATTTTGAATTCACTTCCGAGAAGAAGTTAACCATGCGTGATGTATTTCAAGTCCCGAAAATAGAAAATGAATCTAGGGTGAGGTAGTATTCTTAACAAGTTTGGTTTTAATCCTGTATTTGAGTACGACAAATTTGTACTTTCTAAGGGAGGGGTGCTTGTGGGCAAGAGATGTTTGTCATGGCATGTTTAAAATGAATGTTATTCCTTAATAAAATAAGGGTTTAGTTATAGTTTTGCTTATATTGTTGATTCATCTTCTTTATGAAATACTCATTCCGTCTCAAAATAATTGTCGCTTTAACTAACTTTTTTTGTCTCAAAAATATTTGTCGCTTTACAATTCCAATACAACATTAATTGCTCATTTTCCTAGTGTACCCTTATGGTTTACTACTAATTTTCACTTTCCAATGCACTTAGCTCCAGTTAATGCAAGGGTAATGGAGTCAAGTTTTTCTCACTACCTCTAGAGTTAATTGTCTCCTTAATATGTGTGCATTAACCTTAAACGACAATTATTTTGAGACGGAGGGAGTAGTAGACTAAGAGATGCTCATTTCAAAAGAATGAAAGAGGCTCATTATAATACCATTCATTTTGTTGACAAATTGTATGTTTACAAAGATTATGTGCTCTTCTTTTCCTCCATTGACCACTTGTTTGAACAACTTGATTTAGTACATATCGATATATGTGAGAATGGTCACTTAACATTTGTTAAAAAAAAAAAAAAATTCATTACATCAGTGGATGATCATTTTAGATTTTGTTATTTGTATCTTTTATTTGACTTGGCGGCCCATCTCACGCTGAAAACCCTCTCACTCTCCTTCTCTCTGCTATGATGATTACCCTTTCTCTCTTTCCCTTTCACTTCTTCCTTCATTACCAATTATACGGCCAAATTAGAAGGCAACCATCGGATACAAGGGAAATCGTCCGATTCTCTTATGAGGATCTTCACAAAGAAGGCTTCATTGATATCCAAAAGAAAGGAAACTACGCCGCCATGTGGTCTAGCCAGCATCCATGGTGTGGTGGTTAGGACGCTTTTGCATGGTTGATTTCACGAGAGGTGTTCACGAGAGGTGGGCGGCATTTAAGGCGGCGCTGCAGGAGAGTATGCTTAAGTCATTGGCACTAGGTCAACTGCGATTGGGTGGCAAGGAATCTCAAGGGTGAGAATCTACAAGTAAGGGGTTTGAGGGCCGTTGGATTTGCCTCCAGTGTTCCAGATTATGGCCAAATGACGTTGAAAAGCAATGGCTAAGGTCTTCAAAGAAGACGGACGTTGCGCGCATGGCACTTGAGGTAGATAAGACACATGAATGTGACTAGAATGCTTCAAACGCTTTTTTACAATAAGTTCACATCTCTTTTTCACTATCTACAATCAATTTTGTGCTGGCCTTAGACAAGTTACTCTCTTTTCCTCTAACTTTTTTTCTCTTGTATAGGGGTTGAAGCTTAGGGTCACCTCTGAGAATACCCAGCAGCAAAGCCCGAGTAATATGAGGCCTAAAAGATTCTTTTAGGGCTGAATGTGAGCTACAACTAGTAGCAATGCATCTAATTGGTTTTTGTAAGCCCCTTGCCTTATGGTGGACAAGGCCATATATGTCCTGACCTCGCACCATGGCATAGTTGGACGGATGTCCTAACATCCTATGAGGTTATGCCGTAGGCATGAATGTGGGGTGGCTCCGAATAGGACAAGAGACTTAACCCTTGTCCCTAGACAAGTGTTCACACACCTTGGACGGGATATGTCAGGGTACGGAAGGACAACGCCCCGGATAGGACGATCACCGACGGTGTGTGACAAGGTTATTTAGAGAAAGTGGAGTTATCTTGAACGACAAAGGTTCCTTGAGCCCTTTGGATAATGCTACGCCGTGGGTGACTTTGGAACATGTCTTGACACCTTAAGATTGGGATGAGACCCAAGTATGAAATGCAGTTTCCATGTTCCCTCCAGTTAGGCCTAACAAACCTTATAAGCCTATTTAAGCGGCAGTTCCTTGGTAGGATACCCCGTGGCAACCCCTATCCGGCAGTGACAAGCGAAGTGATAGGGAATATTGAGAGAGATATTCACACAATAATAATAACAATATTGATGCTCTTGCAGTCTTATTTCTTTATCATTGAGATTATATCAACTAAAATATGACATCACCATATATAATAACTTCCTAGGTAACATCCTAAATAGCTATATTTGTGTGTGTAATTACTAGCCATTAATTCACATAGCTAAATTAGTTTGGTTAATTTATATCATACCCCCTGAACCCAACTCTACTAGTAACATAGTTCCAAATAATCTACGAATTATGTGAAAATTTATTTCTTCAAAGGTTTAATGAATACGTCACCAACTTCTTTCGTTGTCTTCCACTACTCGATCTTTATTATCTTCTCTTTTACGAGATCTGGGAAATGATATTTGACATCAATGTGTTTGCTATGTGGGTTCTTTGAAAGTGCAATTACTATTTACCGACTTTGTTGTCACAATAAATCTTACTTGAATTTTCTTGTGAGAAATTCGTCTTCTCAAGTAGATTCAGAAGAAGAAGCCAAATAGCTTGACAGTCACAAGTTGTTGCTGCTACGTACTCGGCTTTCGATAATGTTACAATAGATTGTTTCTTAAATGACCACGATATTGCTCCGCTGCCTAAGAAAAATACATACCCTAATGTACTTTTTCTGGCACCTATATCTCCATCATAATCGCTATATGTGAATGCAACAAAATAAGTGCCATTCAAGTAGCGCAAATATTCTTTGCCGCTTGCAGATGCGTTCTTGTCGGGTAATCCATAATATCAGGTGTTGACGTGTTGTAGTTAAATAAATTAGGCTTCCCACTATCTACTTGTAGTAAGTGCTACATTTATTTTCTCACTTCCATCATTCTTGGTTAACTCTACCCAACTTCAATTGCCGAGCTTATCGGCTTACACTTGTCCATCTTAAATATTTGTAACACTTGCTTTGACATATTTCTTTTGTGATATAAAAGTTCCATCACCAGACTGTTGAACTTCCATATCCAAATAATCATTCATGATTCCAATGTCAATCATGTCATATTTCTATCTTCATTTTTTACCCAAATAATCATTCATGATTCAAATGTCAATCATGTCATAATTCTATCTTCATTTTTTGTTTAAACTCAAGCATCTCTAGGCTATTTCCACAATAGATCACATCATCTACATAAGGCACACCAAATGATTCCTCCATCTTCTCTCTTCTTTATGTAAAAAGTATGCTCATATGGACATTTCTCGAATCCAAGCTCAGCAAAATAAGAGTCTATGTGATCGTAGCAGGTTCGAGGAGCTGCTGTAAACCATATAAAGCTTCCTTATGTTTGTACACTTTGTCTTTCATTTCCGTTTCTTATGATCAACATATAACTCTTCTAATTCTCCATATGAATATGACGACTTCACATCCAATTGAAAACTGTCCTTACATTCTGAGCTGCTAAAGGTAGCACTAACCTTATTGTTTCCCGCCTTGCAACTGGTGCAAATATTTCATTATAATCTATTGCTGCCTTCTACTTGTAGCCTTTAGCAATGAGCCTTGCCTTGTACTTCTCTACATGTCTATTTGCATTCAACTTGGTTTTATAAACCCATTTGACTCCAATGGGATTGTGTCCTTTTGGAAGATCAACAAGCTTCCATGTGTCATTCTGATCTCCTTGAGAAAACAAAAATTGGAACATTGAATCTTCATCATCATTATTTATTCCAATGACAAAATCTTTCATCGTCCAAGCCAGTTGTCTACTAATTCTTTTCGGCCTCTGATTACCTTCATTCTTGCATCATACATGATGCAATTATCTTTTCTAGGCATTGTTTTTGACGATGATTCAACCTCCACTCGTATTGATGTGTCCGTTGTTTTTGTTGTAGTTGCGAGATCT
Organism: Mesembryanthemum crystallinum; assembly: GCA_030267885.1. NCBI lineage: Eukaryota > Viridiplantae > Streptophyta > Magnoliopsida > Caryophyllales > Aizoaceae > Mesembryanthemum > Mesembryanthemum crystallinum. Next base: position 12,585 of record BSSO01001085.1, read on the forward strand.
AGTGGAATAGTCTTCTCTTCATTACTTGTCCAATTATATGTTTTGTTTTCAGCACATTCTACTGATTATAATCTTATTCACCTTCGGGTTATATGGCTTGTATGCTTTTGATACATCATTTCGACCAATGAAAATGCAAACCTCGCTCTTATCATCTAGCTTCTTTTGTTCTTCATTTGGAATATGGGCATATGCAATACATCCAAAAATCTTTGAATGTCGAACATCAGGCTTAAACCCACTCCATGCTACATCAGTAATATGTTGAACAGCTTTCGTAGGACAAATGTTCAAAATTCATACTCTCCAATTAACCGCTTCAAACCCATAGCTACTTAGGCAAAGACTTTGTCTTCAACATGCTTCTAACCATATTCATTATATTCCGATTCTTTCTTTCAGCCACCCCATTTTGCCGAGGAGTGTAATGTATATTCACCGCCTCGATCACTTCTCAAATTATTGAAATAGTACCGCTTTGCTTCGCTATGGGTGCTTTAAAAATACTGAAACCTTCCTATGCCTCTGACGTTTCCTTAAGAAAGTATACCCAACTTTTACGATTGTAGTCATAAATGAAGGTAATGAAGTCCCTTTCCTCTCCAAATGATCGACGAGGAATCGTTCCACAATTATCTGAATGAATGATCTCTAATGAGAACCTTACTCTTTTAGATTTTCCCATTGGAAAAGAGTCTCTTTGATGCTGCCCCATGATGCAATGTTCACATAGTTTTTCAGGCTGCTCTATTGATGGTAGTCCATCACCATATTATTCTGACATAGTAATCTCATACTATTAAAATTCAAACAATAATTCTATAGGTCACCTGTAGAGACTATATAATGTGTCTCCAATTTCCCTTTTTTCACATCTAACTTGATTTGGTTTCCTTTTTTTGATATCTCATATCTTATTCTATATTTCTAAAATTTCTCTTATTAGTAAGTGGTGACAGAAAATCTTGTCACCAGTGGTGACCTATAGCATTACTCAAATTCAAAATGTCAAGCCTTAAATGCCAAAGCCAGGAGTTGGTTTTTACAATTGTACTGAAACATGGTAAGTTTACATCCTGGACATGCAAAGGAAACATTCTATTCTTTGTCATTTGTACATTTGCTATAAGACAATTGTTACCATCTTCAATGCTGCAATAACCATCTTTCATTTTAATCTCATAACCTTTCTTTAATAGTTAACCCAAACTCAACAAATTATTTTTCGACTTTGGAGCATAGAAACATTAGAAATATATATTCTACATCACCACTCTTCGTTTCTATGGGAATTTTTCCTTTGTCAACTATCTCAATTTTTGAATTATCTCTAAAACGAGCTGAAGAGTTGAACGAATTATTTATTTCTGAAAATAATTCCTTCTTTCCACATATGTGGTTACTTGACCCAATATCCAATGACCATATCTGGTCTTTATTTTCTTCTACATTACAAACAAAAAGAATAGATTTTGTCGATTCTTCTTTTGCATTTTCTGTGTGATTAACTTTTCTTCTCTTCATCTCTTAAATAGCATTCAAATCTACAGTGGCCATATTTTTTGTAGTTAGCATTGTATATGAGACTTAGCCCCGAGTTTCCACCATCTCTTGGTCCATATCCTCATCCAAGAGCGCGATCACGTCCAAGGCGTCTAACTTGCCTTTGATTACAATTGATATTGTATTTGTTTCGATCACCGTCATTGTTGTTGAATATTTGACGCCCACGACATTTTTGTTCTATTCCTCGATCAAAACTGCTTGCAAAACTTGTTCCTGAGGTTCATAAGTGCTTAATCTTTTCTCATGAACTAATAAGATCCCAAGTAATTCATCTAACGACATATCTTCTTGATTGTTTCGTTCTTTAAGCACACATACTACAGTTGCGTACCTCGAAGTCACAGACCAGAGAATTTTCTAGACCATTGCAGACTCCTTGATATCATCATCAAGTGCCTTAATGTTGTTTTTAATGAGATTATATCAACTACAATATGATATCACAACAAAGACTAACTTTCTAGGCAACATCCTATATATATGAGTGGTGTTAAACCATTCACTTAAGAAACGATGTTCCATATTAAGTAGGCTATTTTTGTGTGCGTATTTACTAGCCATTAATTCACATAACTAGTGAGTTGGACGAGTCGGTGCTGAGTTGGTAGTCGCTTGTCCAAGGATGCTAGCTGGGCAATTACCGAGTGACCAGTGAGTTGGAAGGTTAGCAGGACACAAGCGGGCGGTCACGAATTGTCCGGCGAACAGGTACCGTCCGACGGACGTCACCTTTCAGACTCGTGAGAACTGGCATAATCTGACGTGGACAAAAAGTTAATGGCGAGGAACTCACGAACCATTCGAGTAGGCACACGCCAATGGACACGCCTCTTCCAAACATACACAATAATTCGCCCATGTAGTGGGGGTTGTCCCTGCCTATAAATAGGACCCTTAGGCCAACCAGCGAGGACATCCTTAGTCCCTTGTTTATATTCGTGTGTTCATTACTAGAAATTAAAGTGTTTTTGTAGTTGTCCCTTCCGTTTATATTACAGCTGGTTAAGTGTCTAGAACTTCAGGCTAACCTCAATTAAAATTTTCGCGAGCCTTATTTTGCGATAATGGCTCCTAAAGCGAGAAGGAATAGCATGCGTATAGATGAGGTTGAAGGCTTCCTTAGCATAGCAAGTCAGAATGTGGAAATTCCTGCGGGATACACGGTGCAGTATCGATTTGACATTGAAGGATCTACTGAAAAAGCATTCGTGTTATCCTCGAATCCCATTAGAGGCACCCCTAACTCCGAGGATGAGAGCACTGTCCTTCTCCAAAACCTGTTTTCAGTTTTAAAGAAAGCAATAGGTAACGATGGATCCTTGAATGGTGGCAAGCGTTTTAAGATCCCAGGTCCTAAGTCCTATAATGTGACATGTGATGCTAAGGCCCAGGAGAATTTCATGTGGGATCTGGAACACTATTTAAGACAACCAAAGTTAATATGTATGAACACTATTTAAGTCTCTAACTATCCGATGATGCAAAGCTTTAGTGATGCGCCTAGAGAAGGCAAGGAGGAATGCTATGACTATTCTACTCCCTACGTAGGAAACGATGAAGGAATTGAAGACCCAGTTCCTCCCTCGTGATGCGTCGTGGACAGCACGAAACAAACATTGGGATTTGAAGCACTTGGCTACTATCTGTGACTGTTAAAGAATTTATGTCTTTATTGTTGGATATAAATGGTATGTTTGAAGAGGACAAGTTGTTTGCTTTTATTTCCAAGCTCAAGCCTAGGCCCAGGTGGAATTGAGAAGGCAGACAAATCTTAAAGCTGCTATATCCACTGAGAAAGTTTTGGTGGATTTCAAGCCCACCAACACTCATGGTTAGGACATGGCCGAGGGAAAAGGAAGGGAAAAACCTCTTTTACAAAACCCGGGTCTACGAGTGAGAAGACCCAGGCTAAGGATTCTCCCAAGAAACCTCACTTTGATGGTTTGTGTTTCACTTGCCAAGGTTCCCACCTTGCTAAAGATTGTCCAACGCAATAGGATTTGGCCACTCTCACATTGAATGGTGATTCCCAGGATGACCCATGTAGGAGGAAACTCATGCTCATGTGACCAGCCTGAAGCTTGCGGCCCTGGCATCCGAGTGTCAGCTCTGAATGATGGGACAGGGAATCTTGATGGTCCAGCTACTCCTCCGTGGAGAGCCTTTGGAAGACCGGAGGAAGCCAACCCCTCCTGGACAGCAGGTATGTAGAATCATTGGAATGAGTTTGTTGTGTGGTGGGATGTGATGGTGGCGTGAATATAAGACTATGGCCACTATGGTCAATTGATATAAAAAAAAAGCCGCAAGAATAAAATGGAAATAAGCAGGCAAAATGCCATGACCAAGCAAGGCGTGTCATGTCCTTAGAAACAAGCCGTGTTGCCCTGTTCTAGTTTGTTGAAGGCTGAAGCATTCTACTTGTGAAGCACAGTCGGTCGTGCTTCCCAACAAGGGCCATGTGTTCGCTTAGACAGTTATGAGATGTGTCTTCTCATGAATAGGAATCCCTCTTGCAAAAAGGCATGTAGGTCTCTATAAATAGGGGACTTGACATGCCATTTGGAATAACCTTAATTTATTCATAACTCCCATCTTTATCTTGGTAGTCTTATGTCTAGTGTCGAGAGTGCAATCTGCCACTTAGACACAAACCCTTGTTGCATCCTAGAGTTTAATTTGGGTATCCCGTAGGACTAGTTTGGGACAAACTAAGACTTTAGGATAGCATTCATACTATGAGGGCAATGCCGCAAGGTTGTTTTATAGCGGTGACTTATGGTTACCAAGGGTTTTTAGTTTTACAAACTGCATAAAATTTGGAAGTGCTCCATATAGGAAAGGGAATTTAATTTTTGCAATAAGACAAAGTAACAGAGTAGATAGTTGAGAAAGCATGAGTAACAGAGAAGATAGTTACCCAACAATAAGCCTGGGGATGACGAATCGTATTTCTTCAAGGACGCATGTCTGCTTTCCATATGTCAACTAAAAAGTAAATGGATAATAACCGTTAGAAAAGGAGATTTAGTGTTAGAACTATAAGTTATCTGTTCAATGTTGCTCACCAATACCCAGATGAAAAATGCATTCTCAAAAGAATTCTGGAACAAAATAAAGTGGATCACGTATAAAACAATGCTGGGACGTCCAAACCAGAAGTGCTTGTCAGATGGCGTAACCCAAGATGCTTTCCTGTCCACTCCCTCTGGCGTGCTCTGGACTGCCTTATCTTTCTCTTCTTTTTCCTCAATCTCTTTGGCCAAACATGTTATGATGTATTCCAACTTGGTACCCACAATAAGCAGAAGCTGTGTTTGCCCAAGTCAAATCAAGTCTAAAGGGAATTCATAACTAATTTAGGCATTTACATCTCCATATAATTACACATTTCACTTACAATCAGAGGTAGAAATGATAACCAGAAGTATGAACGCCATCCTGCAGATAAAGCAAGCATTTCAGTCATTCCATGAAAAGAGGAGACAAAGGGGTGGCATAATTGAAGGGTAGGATAGTACCTTTCAGGTTGACCAAAAGAAAGAGCACAACAAATGCCCACAAGTACCAGCTGCACAAAGAAAATAGTCCTTCATCAATTTTATCAGGAAGGTTAATTCAACAGTCCAGATCCAGAAAAGAGATGTGTAGGTTTACCTAACACCAACAACCTTCTTGAAGTCATATTGCAAAGTCCGCATCATGTAGCTAAGAAAATCAAAACAGGGATTTGATTGACAGTGAGCCTAGACAAAGGGGCAATGTTACACTCATACTTATTAATCATTTGTATTGTCTATGGGTGCAAGTGCACGTTATAAATTGAAATTAAGCCAATATTACCATGATGAATCCATGTCTCAGTGCAATGTAATCTGACTTGGTGACAGACCCGTAAAATTGCTTGAAGAAAGAGACCTAGCAAGTTAAGCAGTTATTATGACATCAAATCCAAGTTTATAACTGCGATGCAACCACTTCTACAACAAGCAAACGACAAAAGATACTCATCACCACCTGCATATACCATAGCTATCACAGCATCATACACAGTATTATTTATGCCCAATATAAATAGTATCAATTTCCTAAATAAAAGCACCGACATAAACAGATGCTGCAAGCCTCAAGAAGTTTCAACTCAAAACTCAAAAGAAATATTAAAAAAAAATTAGCTGCAATGTCAATTTCTTTGTAATCCACCGAGAAAATCAACTTTTTCCATTCAAAAATGGTTGTAGGTGAAGGTTTTGGTCTGTTGAATAAGCTATTTTATATCAGCAAAGACTACTCAATCCTCTTTAATGTGCAGTTTTATTCCATGCCAATGGAGCTAAATGAGTCTTTATTGACAATTTTTTTCATCTTTTATTATAATAGATATTCATAAAGGCTTGCTAAACTGTTATGTGTTTCTTATTCGGAGTGTACAGTCATTTTATTGCCAATCATGGGTCTAATCTCCAATGCTGCTGGAGGTGGGAGCTTCATGCCATTGGGGTCAATAATGGAAATAAAAATGATAATTCACGACTCAGAATTTATTTTTATTTTTTCAAAAGAAACTAACAAAGATTCTTATGAACTAACCGTAAGACTTAATGCAGTCGAATCTCTTTTCCTTTGCTTAAAGAACTCAGAAATATGATTGCTCCAGTATGAGTCTTCACCAAGAGAGTAAATATATTAGAATTGTATCCTTTGATTTGCATCCAAACATCCAAGTGCGTAAATACCATTACACCTTACCGCTTCGTGTTATTGAACCCTTTCGACAGATCGAGTCCTCCCAACGCTTCCAGCTATTTACCTAAGAAACAGGAATCTAACTCAATAGTCAATACACCAGCTGGAGATGGGTAGTAAAATCAAATCCCTTGTCCCATGTTTTCTATATGTGTCAAAGTAATACTAGTTATTCTTTTGGACGGACAATTTTCTATGAGATGTTTCCACTACAACACCCACTTGCCTTGCTGAAGATGATGGGGATATATGGCAATGTGCAGACAGGAAGAAGCAACATGCAAATCTGGATTCTGCTATGTCAATCATCCCCCACCTTGAAACCTTGGTTCCCTTTGCTCTTGTAGCTTTCTTTTTATCCATGATAGATTCTATCTAATATTTTACAAATATCCAATTTTCTTTTGGTTATCCAAATACATATGAAGGATTGTCGAGAAATTATCAAAGAGATTGAACACATTAAAAAGAAAACTTAAGTAAACACGGAGTAGAAAAAATAAAGTCATGTGCCTTAACTACAAATAGCTTATAATGTAAAGTGGTTTGTTTAGGAACAGTTACACAGTGATCTTAGAGAAACACAATGACTAATCCGAGGATATCTAATATGAAATGTTTTAAGCATGAGTAGAGACTTTTTTTTTTTTTTTTTTTACACTTGCATACAGAAGACTTTGAGTGTTGCATAAAATTAAAGAACCTACCTTCATTCCACCAAGAAGCATGGTTGTTGCACAGAAGATAACATAAACAACTGCCATTATAAAGATAAACATGTGTAGTTGATGTAAAGCTTCCAGTGAAAAAAACTGAACCTTTCCCTGGGCATAAACAAAAGTTCAGGTTAACAGTATATATACAGATATAGCTATCATATAAGAAAAAGGAAAGAAAAGTCCAGTAAAAACTCCTAATTAAATAGTGCAACTTGGTTTTTTTTTTTTTTTTTTTAAGATAAGGAAAATAATTGTATTAATAGCAAAGATATACAAAGGGAGGACAAGGTGTCCTCATATAGTAAAATCAATACAAATTGTGCAACATAGTCTGCACTAAAAAACATGTAGAGTCTTATTCCAACAAAAGATCCTTTACTGATCTCTCATGATTTTTTTACCCCATATTCAGCAATGACAGTACAATTTACAGAGACATTCAGATCAGACTCAATGTACTGATGATATGACAATCTATATTGTTCATCCGAAAAATAAGAGAAGTAAAAATCTGGCAAGCATAATAAATGTTCCAGGAAGGCCCATCCCATATATCTTCACATGTGAGTATCAGAAATGTTAGGACATGGAGATCAAATATAACGAGGAATAAACTATCCATAGCCAAATCTTATCATATAGAGAGAAGATTTAGCAAATATATATAAAACCAAAAAGACAATTTTGTCACTAAAGAGTACAAGATTACTATAACTTGTCAATTCAACACCAACAAAGTAGAAATACTGATTTTACCCTATCCAACAATGAGTTTGCAACATTAAGAATGTTACATATGTAACTTGAATATTTATATAATTAGATTAAAAGGCAAGAAATGAAAACTATGATGTTACATGTCAACTCCAAGCCTGCCTAATAAATAAAGGGTAAATATGTTAACCAATGTATCCCTTCGACTAAAAAGAAAAATAAAGAAAGTTTTAAATCATAATATACGACGTCCCAAATGCCGAATATTAAAGCTATTAACTTGAATTCATTCACTAATTTTTATGAAGATTAAAGGCAAACAATCTTTATTTAAGCTTTATGTACAAAACTTTTAGAGAATCCTAAAACTCCAACTCACATGTGACATGCCCATTGATCTAAGAGATTAAAAGGACAAGGCGACCCCAAGTTTTGAACAAATCCATGCCGTGACCAATTGTAACTGGTTTGGTTAGTTTTTGCTGACATGGCTCCGTTAACATTTGTTTAGAAAAAATATTTCCTAGTTTATTTTGTTTCCTTCATTTTCTTTTTGGTGAACATTTTAGAATTCCCTCCAAAATTCACCTCCTCAATTTTAAATAAATTCTCTTTGGTTAACAGATTATGGAATTCATTTTCTGAATAGAAGCCATTTTGCTTGATCAACCACTTGGAAGGGGAAGGGATTTTACGATGTTAGCTATTTGCAAGGGAAAGGTATCTATATGAAAAAAGAGAAGATGACTTTTGGAGCAAATTCTAAAATGACAATCAGCACAAAATAAACAATGGTAAAATTTTCATAAGTATATATGTAAATAGAGCCATATCAGCAAAAACTAACAATGATAACACATGATCACAACATGAAATTGTCCAAAACACATGGGCACGGTGTAGACTATCAAAAAAATTTGTCCACCATGTAGAATTGTCAAAAACTTAGGGTCACCATGTTTTAGCTAAAGAGGAATATCACTACTATCAAAGGCTGCCACAATTAGCCATTGAAAAATAATTCTGCAGGGAGACTCCCTCTCTTACCTTGGTTGTCGACGTTCTTCGCCGGATGTTAGATTTGAGTGTGGCGAGAGCACTGGTAGAGTGTTTTCAAGTAGGGAGGGGTAGGGGGGTCGTCTCTCACCTTTAGTTTTGCTGATGATACGCTTCTTTTCTTGTGGAGATGGAAGATTTTGACAGTGTGCTCACTATTCTACAGATCTTTGAGGTGGTCTCGGGGATGAGGATCAATCTCTCTAAGTGCGGTCTTGTGGGGGTGAATGTGAATGATAGCGTTATGGCTCCTCTAGCTACTCTTACGGGGCGTCAGGTTCAACAGTGGCCCGCCCCTTATTTACTTTGGTGTCCCCCCTTGGGAGAAATCCCAATCCGCATCCTTCTAGGACATGTCATGACTAGAGTGGCTGATAGGGCTAGAAGCCAATCCGTGTCCTTCTGAGACATGTCATGACTAGAGTGGCTGATAGGGCTAGAAGGGTGTGTAACTTTCGTTGGGTGGGAGAATTACGATTCTTCAATCATGTTTGGGTAGCATTCTCATCAGCTACCACACCCCTTTTAGGATCCCGAGAATTGAGAGGTTGATGCGTGATTTTTTGTGGTCTGGGGTGATCGCGGATAAGAGGTATCACCTCATCTGTTGCAATCTTGCGTGCAGGCCATGGTTGAAAGGGGATTAGGTCTCGATCAATTGGTGTTCAAGAACATTTCGTTAGTCAGTAGGTGGCTACAGCGCTTCCCTTTGGAGCCTAATTCCCTTTGCCACTGAATTATCAAAAGCAAGTACGGTCTCACAACAGGTGGGACGCTCAGGCCGACTCTTTTATCTCCCATGCTTGCCCTTGGAAATTCTTATCTCAAGTATTGGCTCCTTTCTTTTCCTTTGTTCAAAAGTTAGGTAATGGTAATCGGGTTAGAATATGAGAGGACGTGTGGAGTGGGGACTCATCATTCTCCTCTAGGTTTCCTCGGGTGTATCTCCTTTTTAGTTTCTACTCTTTATGATGCACCAACCAATCCTTTCACTCTAGCAGCACCGGTGCTTAGGACCTCCATTTTCGGAGAGCCCCCTTTTGATCGGAAAATCGGAGCTCATATCCTTGCCCTTTATTCTCCAGACCACTCGGCTTGGTGATGCTATTGACTCTAGAGTGGCTTGGAGATCCCTCAGGGGTTTTTTCTAGCAAATCCTTCCTTTCCCATCTTAAACTTCCATCACATCATCCTTCTTTTCATCTTGCTAACTTCATTTGGAAGTTTAAGTTTCCCCTTAAGGCGCACGCGTTTGATTGGACCTTGGCACTAGGTAAGGTGAACATTCATGATGTGCTACAGCATAGGAGGCCTGGGCGGGCGTGTCTGCCATTGTGCTAGTGAGACAGATCTTGATCTGCTTTTCAAGTGCAAGTTTGCATGCTCTTTTTGGGCCGAGGGGGTATGGATAATAAGTTGTTGTGGCGGTGTACTTTCTTCGCTATTCTATGGTGCAACGGAACGCTCGTGTCTTTACCAGGATTTCCAAGCCTTATGATTTGGTGTGGGATTGGGTGGTTTGCATGGCCACTCTTTGGGCCAATTGGCCAAAGCTGTTAGGGTTTGTAGTTAGAGATTCTTTTGTACCTACATCTCTTAAGGACTCCTTATTCTCTTAGCTTGTAATTATCTTCATTTTGATTTAATTTAAGAAAAATAAGAAATGATAAAAATAAATAAATAAATGTCTTTTTGGGCTAAGACTGCTGGGGCGTTTTAGGGAATGATTCTCACCGATATCAGCTAGATCTCTCGAGGACTCCTTATCCTCTTAGCTTGTAATTACCTTCATTTTGGTTTAATACTAATTTTATCAAAACCTGGTATGACATCTATCATTGAGATGTGAAGTTGACATTGAAAGAAATTATGGGTGAAGAATCCATTACCAAATTTCCAGTAATGGGTAGATGATAATTTACGCAAACTCTTTTGTACAACCGTCTAACTATTAGATGACCCAATGTAATGGTGATTTTTCGCAATTTATGGGCTATTTCTAGCCACTTAGGGGCTACTTTTTATAACTTATAGTAATTTTATAAAATTACCCTAAATCGTAAAAATGTATCCCCTAAGTTGATAAAAGTAGCTACTAAATTGCGAAAAGTCATTATTGAATTGGATCAAGATGTATAAAAGTTGCCCCTAAGTCACTAAAAATAGCCCCTAAGTTACGAAAAGTCACCCTTAAATTAGGTCGTCTAATGGTTAGACGGTTGTACAAGAGAGTTACTCGATAATTTATCCTTCCTACTCGCATCTTAAATCAAATCAAATACAACTATGAACTGAGTTGGACTAAAACAATATTCGGATTTATCATAATTCCCATTAGCAATTGAATCTTTTTTGATTGAATTACTCCAACATGTCTTCATTTTTTACTAATGAATTGTATGAAAATACTACAATCAATCTATATACTGAAAACTATGAATACAACCAACACAAGAGTCAAATGTCAAAAAAGCAAATTCATGTGCATCATTATACTATAGGGATTTAACTTTTATATGAATCAAGATAAAACTAATAGTTTCATACCTTTAGTGCACAATAACTTTCATTTACATCCTCAGAAAGAAGTGGCTTTTTACTCGATGAAGGCTGAATGGCATGGTGGTTATGGGTACTATTGCCCTCTGGGCCAGCAGGTGGCTTTGCACAAGGAAGCATGTATAATGTAAGAGGTTCAGGAATGCATATGTACGTGATGAAGTTTTGAGAGACAGTAAGGAGTAGGGATATAAATCCCAAAAGCATCAACTCTGCATATATCAAAGCACCAATGCAGCAAGTTAGTCAGTAAAGAAGTTGTGGCAATCAGGGGAACTTGTGAAGTATTCAAAGCCCCATGAAGCTTTAATCTATAGTTTATCATAAACTCCAATACTATTAATTAAGTCACACAATTTGGTGTGTCTCCTGGAAATATATAGGCTAGACATCTAGTGAATATCGATCCAAGAAAAAGAACATACATTTGGNAAAAAAAAAAAAGAAACAAGAAAGAAAAACACTGAAATTACTACTGATGAATCAAGAAGGATAAAGTTTAAAACTTCTCTTTCTACAGTAGACACAAAATGGGAATTCTGCATGAGAAACCAAACATTGTCAAAGGTAAGAAAGCTTTGGGAATTCAAAGTGGCAAGCTGCACCACAAGACGAGATCCACAATGCCACCACTGAATTGCAGAACACAAATTATTGCCACTGCTGACTACCTTAATTCTATCCACCCCCCACATTCCATCCCAAAATCCATAATACCACCACAGAACTCCAAGCCTGGATTGTAAAATTCTTTGATCTCCAACTTATTTTTACTAGAACCTTTTTTATAATTATCCTCTTTCTGGCCTAAAACAAACAGCAACACACAAACCCAGCAGGCAGCAACCACTAGACAAGCCACACTTGAAGGCACGACTTGGTAACAACATGACTAACTAAAAATGCAGTATTGAATAAGTCAACGATCATGGCTGTAATGAACGGGTGAGAAGAACTACTTAGCTTCCTTCCTGATTGGCTTTCTTGATTACAAAGTAAAAAGTCATTTCGTAACAATTTTATCAGGCTTGTGCACGGTTGCCTTTATAGGCCCGTCAGAATACATGAGGAAAATTAAACCAGTTGTACAAAAGGATTACACTGTTAAGGACTATATAAACACACTATAACCCTAAGAAAAGAGGCTTTGTCAAACCAAAGGTGCCTTTGTATAAGAAAACCGATTGCAGCCCCACATCTTAAAATGGGTACATAACCAAAACAAAATGTAACTAACCTTCTTTTATTTTTTGCAAGGCTTGAAATAGTGATTCTTGATGCTGTCTCTTCAAGCACTAAACATCAACAAAAAGATACAAGCATTATCACTTAGGGTTGAATTAATAACCCTTAATATTCTAAATGTTCCAAAATGTCTATAACCATACTTCAATTGGGAAACAGCAAAGATGTCCTATGATTCTAAACATTTTATCAAGAAGAAGGTTTATTTGTCTACAATGCTTCAGATGTAGTCCTATGCATATGAATCAACAAATCAGGAGTTTGTTGGCATTGAGCATAGTATAAGTACAATCTAGAGCACCAATTTAAAATAATTTGTTAGAAACCACTTTTTAAGTAAAAATGTGCTAAATGGTCATCTCGATTGAATTCATGTTATGTTCCGTGTCAATTTTAAAATACATGAAATTATACAAAGTTTTCAATAATTACAAGCTTCAAATATTCATGTTATGTCTAATCCTACCAACTCATCTTTTCCGCTTAGCTCTTTCATTTTGGGTGCCAAAGTTTCCATTAAGGTGTGTGCTTTATTTGCATTGCAGTCCCTAATAGAGTTAACACCTACAAGGTAGAGGAGGATGACGTACAAGTTGTTGTCATTTCGACATGAAAGCCATTGAATGGCAAAGTAAGGAATCCGTAATTCAAGAAGTTGTCATTGGAGTACAAAAGTTATGGACATTACTTTGATTGTTTGATACAATGGAGTTACATAAAGAGTAGGATATCTTAATACTCCCTCCGTCCCGTAATCTCCTAGGAAATTTCCATTTTTGGACGTCCCCTAATCTCCTAGGAGTTTTCCTTTTCTGGACAAATTTTTGCTCAAAAGTTCAATTTTACCCTTACCCAAAATTTC
>BSSO01001086.1:0-26050 GCA_030267885.1 Mesembryanthemum crystallinum
TAGGGACGCCGAAGGAGCACAGGGCTAGAATCTGGGTTCTTTAGAGGCCTCATACTGCTCACCCATGTACGACGCCCCAAACGCGAAAATTGTATATGCAAAAGCAATCAAACCGCTCGAAATGGCCCTGAGCCACGAGGGAGCCTCTTTGGTACCCGTGTGTCGCCACGAACCCGGTAAAGCTACGAACCCTGTGAAGCTAAACTTACCGGGTGCCCGGGAGGGTCCAAATCATGGGCTACAAAAGGGCAAAATGGGTTCCCCCAAAGTGGAATTTTGTATTTTTCAGCTATATTTCACGAGAACTTCCACAGGGACGTGGGAGGAGCCAAGGGCTGGAAACCAGGTCCCGAAGGAGTAGGACTCTTAAAGTCCCCATCCAGTCACCCATTCGCGAAGCTATGAATGCAGAAATCGATGGTACAAACGGAGTTAGGCAGCGCAGAACGACCCGCCAAGCCACGAGGGGGCTTCTTGGGTCCCCTTAAGTCACCACCCACTCACGTGGTGCCAATTCAATCATCGTCCCGGAGGGCCAAAACCATGGGCTATAAATGGCAAAACATAATTTCGAAACACGAACAATCAAAGTGTGTTATCTTTCCACAGCATAGTACGGGGATATCCAAAAATGGGGTCCAAGAACTGTGGGCTATAAGTGGGCAAAATGGGGTCCAAGAACCTCAAAAATCAAGGTGTATTATTTTTAATCGACATTCCACGAAGAACCTCATAGGGACGTTGGAGGAGCACAGGCTGGAATCTGGGTTCTTTAGAGGCCTCATACTGCACACCCATGTACGACGCCCCAAACGCGAAAATTGTAGATGCAAAAGCAATCAAACCGCTCGAAACGAACGGCCCCTGAGCCACGAGGGAGCATCTTTGGTACCCGTGTGTCACCACGAACCCAGTGAAGCTAAACTTACCGGGTGCCCGGGAGGGTCCAAATCGTGGGCTATAAATGGGCAAAACGGGGTGCCTTAACCCCAAAATGAAATTTTGTATTTTTTTGCTATATTTCACGAGAACTTGCACAGGGACGTGAGAGGAGCCAAGGGCTGGAAGCCAGGTCCCTAAGAAGTAGGACTCTCAAAGTCCCCATCCAGTCACCCATTCGCGAAGCTATGACTGCAGAAATCGGTGGTACAAAGGGAGTTGGCAGTGTAGAATGGCCCTCTAAGCCACGAGGGGGCCTCTTAGTTCCCCTTAAGTCACCACCCGCTCACATAGTGCCGATTCAATCATCGTCCGGGAGGGCCCAAACCATGGGCTATAAATAAGTAAAGCAGGATCTCGAAACATGAACAATCAAAGTGTGTTATCTTTCCACAGCATAGTACGGGGATATCCAAAGGGACGTGGGAGGCGCCTAGGGCTAGAACCGGGATCTTCAAGAGCTCTCCCAGGCCCCATACTGGTCACCCATCTACGAGGCCCCTAACACAAAAATTGTAGGTGTAAAAAGAGTCAAGCCGCTCAGAACGCCCCCGCGAGCCACCACAGGGCCTATTAGGTCCCCTTAAATCTTCACGAACCTCGGTGAGGTTAAACTCAACCGGCGCCCAAAATGGTCTAGAACCGTGGGCTATAAGTGGGCAAAAGGGTTACCAGAACCTCAAAAATTGAATTGTGTTATTTTTCCACGATAACGCAGTGGTAACCCCAATAGGGACTTTGGAGGAGCCCAGGGCCGGAATCTAGGTCCCTCAACACCCATACTGATCACCAAGTTGTGAGGCCCTGAACGAGGAAATCGTGGGTGCAAAACGAGTCATGTCGCTTGGAATGGCTCCTCGAGCTAAAGGGGGGGCCCCTTGGGTCCCACAAAGTCACCACGCACCCCCGTGGAGCCAAACTCAACTGTCGCTCAGGAACCCCAAAATTGTGGGCTATTAGTGGGCAAAATGGGGTCTAAGAACCTGAAAAATCATAGTGTATTATTTTTAATCGACATTGCATGGAGAACCCTGTAGGGATGTCGGAGGAGCACAGGGTGGAATCTGGGTTCTTTAGAGGCCTTGTACTGCTCACCCATGTACGGCTCACCCATGTACGACGCCCCGAACGCGAAAATTGTAGATGCATAAGTAATCAAATCGCTCGATACGGCCCCTGAGCATCGAGGGAGCCTCTTTGGAACCCCTAAATCGCCACGCACCCCGGTGAAGCTAAACTTAACCGGTCCCCGGGGGTGTCCAAATCGAGGGCAAAACGGGGTCCAGAACCTCAAAAATGAAATTTTGTATTTTTCGACTATATTTCACGAGAACTTCCACAGAGACGTGGGAGTTGCCAAGGGGTGGAAACCAGGTCCCTAAGGAGTAGGACTCTCAAAGTCCCCATCCGGTCACCCATTCGCGAAGCTATGAATATAGAAATCGGTGGTACAAAGGGAGTTAGTAAGCGCAAAACGGCCCCCCAAGTCACGAGGGGGCTTCTTGGGTCCCCTTAAGTCACCACCCACTCACGTGGTGGCAATTCAATCATAGTCCGAAAGGCCCAAAACCATGGGCATTAAATGGCAAAAACAGGCTTTCGAAAAATGAACAATCAAAGTGTGTTATTTTTCCACGATATTGTAGAGGGATATCGTGGGAAGGGCCTAAGGCTAGAACCCGAATCTTTAAAAGCTCTCGCAAGCCCCGTACTGGTCACCCATCTACGAGGCCCCGAACACAAAAATTATGAGTGTAAAGAGAGTCAGGCCGCTCAGAATGGCCCCCACGAGCCACGACGGGGCCTCTTAGGTCCCATTATGTCTCCACGCACTTCGGTGGGGTTAAACTCAACCGGCGCCAGAATGATCTGAAATCGTGGGCTAAGTGGGCAAAAGGGGTACCAGAACCTCAAAAATTGAATTATGTTATTTTTCCACGATATCGCAGGGGTAACCCAAATAGGGACTTTAAAGGAACCCAGGGTCGGAATCTAGGTCCCTCAGAGTGCCCATACTGATCACCAAGCTGTGAGGCCCCGAACGCGGAAATTGTGGGTGCAAAACGAGTCGGGTCACTTGGAATGGCCCCTCGAGCTAAAAGGGGGGCCTCTTGGGTCCGCCAAAGTCACCACGCACCCCGTGGAGCCAAACTCAGCTGGCGCTCGGGAACCCAAAAACTTTGGGCTATAAGTGGGCAAAATGGGGTCCAAGAACCTGAAAAATCAAAGTGTATTATTTTTCATCGACATTGCAAGGAGAATTCCATAGGGACGTCGGAGGAGCACCCGGCTGGAATATGGGTTCTTTAGAGGCCACGTACCGCTCACCCATGTATGAGGCCCCGGACGCGAAAATTGTGGATGCAAAGGCAATCAAATAGCTCGAAACGGCCCCCAAGCCACGAGGGAGCCTCTTTGGCACCCCTATGTCGCCACGCCCCTCGGTGAAGCTAAACTTAACCGACACCCGGGAAGGTCCAAATCGTGGGCTATAAGTGGGCAAATGGGTCCCGGAACCTCAAAAATAAAAATTTGTATTTTTCGACTATATTTCACGAGCACTTCCACGGGGACATGGGAGGAGCCATGGGCTGGAACGAGGTCCTTAAGGAGTAGGACTCTCAAAGGCCCCATCCGGTCACCCATTCGTGAAGCTATGAATGCAAAAATAGGTGGTATAAAGGGAGTTAGACAGCGCAAAACGCCCCCCCAAGCCACGAGGAGGCCTCTTGGATCCCCTAAGTCACCACCCACTCACGTGGTGCCAATTCAATCATCGTCCGGGAGGGCCCAAAACCATGGGCTATAAATGGGCAAAACAGGATTTCAAAACATGAACAATCAAAGTGTATTATTTTTCCACGATATTGTTCAGGTATATCCATAGGGACGTGGGAGGAGCCTAGGGTTAGAACGGGATCTTTAAGAGCTCTAGCAAGCTCGTATCGGTTACCCATCTACAAGGCCTCGAACACAAAAATCGAGGTGTAAAGAGAGTTAGGCTGCTCCGAACGACCCCCACGAGCCACGACGAGGCCTCTTAGGTCCCCTTAAGTCTCCACGCACCTCGGTGGGGTTAAACTCAACCGGCACCCAGAATGACCCGAAACCGTGGGCTATAAGTGGGCAAAAGGGGTACCGGGACCTAAAAAATCGAATTGTGTTATTTTTACGCGATATCGCAAGGGTAACCCCAATAGGGACTTTGGAGGAGCCTAGGGCCGAAATCTAGGTCAGTCAGAGGGCCCATACTGATCAACGGCTCTACTTTTTCTTATTCTACAAATAAAGACCCATTTTGATATGTTTTTTTTCACAATTCAAAAATTCCTTTTCTACATCAACTAACATCAATTACCCTAGTGCCTCCAAATTGACTCCCACCTAGGAAGGGTAGGGGGGCCGGTTGTACGCAGCCTTACCCTTGTGTGGAACAGAGAGGCTATTTCTCTTTGACCCTTAATCCGAAGTGTGACGACTATCAGCATCTTCACAATTAGCCATTTTGATTTAGTCCATTATATTCCAAATTCAAAAGCTAGTAATCTTTCGAATCCACTAAAAAGTGGACAGAATAATTCTCTCTACTTATTTATTCTATAATTCTCTCTAAATATTATTATATTTGCGTAATTACATTTATGATCACTTTTTACATAATCATATTAATACAAAAATAATAGGGATTTTCTCTATGGTGCCCCTATGTTTTTAAAAATTTTAAAAAATGCGTGTTTTAAAATAAAATTCCTCATGGTGCCCTCATATTATTGTTTAAGTGCATTAGGTGACCAATTGTTTAGTGGTTATTAAGTAAAATGTGAATTTACTTCATTACGCTTGTTGAAAATGAATAGGGAGAAAAAGAAAGCTAGAGGGGCATGCTAGGCAGGGGGAGACAGAGAAACTCAAATGGGATTAGGGAGTCTTGGTGTATAGAGAAAGTAGTCAATTTCATTTATAGGGAGAAGGGAGGGGACTAGGGACTGGCAGAAGGTGGGAGGCTCGGCTGAGCAGGAGTAGGAAAGAGATCTGGTGAAAGCGGTGACTCATGCCATCACTTAACGCAACTTTACCTTGAACTATAAGGTTATATGGGCAACATCAACTGATAGTTAATAGTTTGAGGGCACCATGAGGAATTTTATTTTAAAACACGCATTTTTTAAAATTTCTAAAAACACAGGGGTACCATAGAGAAAATCATTTAAAGTAGTGGAAAGTGAGGTGAAAGAAAGAGAAAATTGGTGACCTAAGCACCATAGTGGAGAAAAAAAGAGTATAGGGCATGAGGAGAGAGAAGTGAGGTGAAGGAAAGATGGTGCCCTATAGTAAGTGGACAACCATAGTGCATGTTCTAAGTGGGCAAAACAGGGTTCAGAAAACTGGAAAATCGAAGTGCTATTTTTTCACAATATCGCACAGAAAATTCCATAGGAATGAGGAAGGAGCCCAAGGCAGGAATCAGTGTCCTTAAGAGCGTTGGAGACCCGCACTAGTCACCCATCTACAAGGCCTTAAACGCGAAAACTGTGGGTGCAAAGAGAGCCAAGCAGCTTAGAACGGCCTTCGGGAGCCACGGGATGGCCTCTTGGATCCCCCATGGTTACTACACACACTAGTGGGGCCAAAGTCTACATCGCCCGAGAGGGCCTGAAACTGCGGGCAATAAATTGACAAAACGGTGTGCTTGAAAAATCAAGGTGTATTATTTTTCCATGATATCACACGGGGAACCTCATAGGAACATAGGAGGAGCTCAGAGCTGGAATTTGAGCCCCTCGAAAGCCCCGTACTGGTCACTCATCCACGAGGACCCCAACGCGGAAATCATGGGTGTAAAGGGAGTTAGGCGGCAGGAAGCGCCCCTGAGCCACAAGGGGGTTTCTCGAGTCCCCCTAAGTCACTACACAACCCGGTAAAGCCAAACTCAATCGGCGCCCCAGAGTCCATAATCGTGGGCTAAGTGGGCAAAATGGAGTCCCTAAACATCAAAAATGGAAATGTGTCATTTTCGACGGTATCTCACCCGTACTCCCATATGGACGTGGGAGGAGCGAAGTGTTGGAAATCGGGTCCCTCAGAACTCTCAAAGGCTTCATACAGGACACCCTTCCGCAACTCAAGCGCGGAAATCGTGGGTGTAACGGGAGTTAAGCAGCTCGGAACGACCCCTCGAGCCACGAGGAGATCTATTGGGTCGACAGTGCCGTACTTAGGCAAGTGCAGCCAAGGCAGCCGCACAGGGCCCAAATTTATGGGGAGCCTAATTTTGGTGACTGGTTGGTCACTTGGTTGCAAAGCATAGGCATTAGCTTCTTGGCAGGAGAATTGGACTCCACATTTTCCAATTTCCATGAAACATGTGATGCATCAGGGATGGTTAATTCCTTCTTCCTCTCTCTCTCGCTCTTCTCACTCTCTCCCTCTCTTCTCCACTCTCTCTATGTGTAATTGTGTACCAGGAGATTGAAAAGTCCAAATAACTCCCCTAATCACTCTCAATGCTTTAATTATGCTATTATCTTGATAACTCCTTTTTTTTTCTGTTTCTTTGGAGCATCAATCACTGGCTACTGCTATTTTCTCATGCCGCATAGCCCCCTGTTCTAATGCAATTGTCATTAGAGGTTGAAACTATATATGAATAGAAAGAACTAGAAAGAATTGATTACTTTAATTGTTTTGCCCCTAGAAATTTAATATTAGTAATTAATTGTTGTTGATATTCCCTATATAAAATTTACTCAATATTTTTGTATATTGATACCTCTTGCGAGGCCAAATTTTAGTTTTTACACAGGGCCTAAAATGTCAGGGACGGCCCTCTGGGTCCCCCTTAGTCACCATGCACCCCGTGGGGAAAAATTCAACCGACACCACGATATTGCACTGGGAACCTATAGGGGGAGGAGCATATTAGAATCCGGGTCCCAAAGAGTCCTAAGAGGACTCGTACTGACCAACATCTACGAGTCCCCGAACTCGAAAAACGTGGGTGCAAAGAGAGTCGGCCCGCTCGGAATAGCCCCCTGAGCCACGAGGGGACAACTTGGGTCACCTAACTTCACCACGCACCCCGATGGGGCCAAACTCAATCGGAGCCTGGGAAGGCCCGAAACCGTGGGCTACAAGTGGGCAAAACGGGGTCGATGAACCTAGAAATTGAAGTTTGTTAGTTTTCCGCGAAATTGCATTGGGAAACCCATAGGGACGTGGAAGAAGCCTAGGGTCGGAATTTGAGTCTTTCGGATGCCTCATACTGGTCACCCATCTACGAGGACCTGAACATAAAAATAGCGGGTTTAATGGGAATCAGACCGCTCAGAACGGCCCCCGAGCCACGAAGGAGCCTCTTGGGTCCCCTTAAGTTACCACACACCCCACTGGAGCCAAACCCCGGAAGGGGCCAAAATCGTGGGCAAAATGGGGTCTTGGAACCTTCAAAAATGATATTGTGATGTTTTCTCAGTATATCTCACGAGCACTCCTATAAGGACGTAGGAGGAGCACAACGCCTGGAAATCGGGTACCTAAGGACCCTCGGAGGGACGTAGGAGGAGCACAAAGCCTGGAAATCGGGTACCTAAGGACCCTCAGAGGCCCTAGGTCACTCATTGGCGAGGCCAGGAACACGGAAATCATTGCTGCAAAGGGAGTTCGGCAGCGCAAAACGATCCCCCAAGCCACGAGGGGGCCTCTTGGGTTCCCTAAGTCACCATCCACCCACATGGTGCCAAATTCTAACGGCGTACGAGAGGGCTCAAAACCACGGGCTATAAGTGGACAAATCGGAGTCCTAAAACCTGGAAAACCGAAGTATGTTATTTTTCCACGATATCACACGAGGAAATTCATAGGAACGTAGGAGGAGCCTAAGGCTAGAATCCGAGACTCTAAGAGCCCTCGAAGGACACGTACTGGCCACCCATTAATGAGGGCCCGTACACAAAAATTGTGGGTGCAAAGAGAGTCGAGCCACTCAAAATGGCCCTCGAGCCAAGGAGGGGCATCTTAGGTCCCCCTAAGTCACCACACATCCCGGTGGGAACAAACTCAATCGGCAACCGAGAGAGCCCAAAATCGTGGGCTATAAGTGGGCAAAACGGGGTCCCTGAATCTGAAAAATCGAAGAGCGTTATTTTTCCAAACTATCGCATGAGGAACCTCCTAATGACGTTGGAGGAGCTCAGGGGGATCCTAGTCCCTCAGAGGTCCCGTGCTGGTCACCCATCTACGAGGCCCCGTACACGGAAATCCTAGATGCAGAAGGAGTCAAGCCACTCTGAACGGCTCCCCAAGCCACTAGAGAGCCTCTTGGGTTTCAATATGTCACCACGCACCTCCATGGGGCCAAACTTAACCGGTGCCCCGGAGGACCCAAAAGCGTGGGTTATAAGTGGGCAAAACGGGGTCCTACAACCTAAAAAAATCAAAGTGTGTTATTTTTCCACGACATCGCACGGTGAACCCCATAGGGTCGTAGGAGGAGCCTAGGGCCGGAATTTGGGTCCCTAAGAGCCCTTAGAGGTCCTGCACTGGTACCCCATCTACGAGGTCTCAAACGCAAAAAATGTGGGTGCAAAGAGAGTCGGGCAGCTCAGAACGGTCATCCGAGCCACGAGGGGCTTGTTAGGTCCCCCTAAGTCACCACACACCCCAATGGGGCCCAACACCACCTACTTTCGTGAGGACCCAAAACCATGCGTTATAAGTGGGTAAAAATGGGTCCTAAAATCCGAAAAATCAAAGTGTGTTATTTAAGATAACGCACGGGGAACCCCATAGGGACATGGTAAGAGCCTATAGCAGGAATCTGGTCCCTCAAAGGCCCTGTACTGGTCACCCATCTACGAGGCCCCAAACGCGTGAATCGTGTGAGCTAAGGGAGTCAGGCCGCTCCAAACGGCCCCCTGATCCACAAGGGAGCCTCTTGCGTCCCCCTTAGTCACCATGCACCCGGTGGAGCCAAACACAACGGGCGATCGGGAGAGTCCAATATCGTGGGCTATAAGTAAGGAAAACGGGATCCCAGAACCTCAAAAATGGAAGTGTCATTTTCCACGATACCTTACAGACATTCCCATAGAGACGTGTGAGGAGCCAAGGGCAGAAATCGTGTCCAAAAGAGTCCTCGGAGGCCCCGTATTGGTCATCCATTCGCGAGGCCTCGAACGCGGAAATTGTGGGTGCAAAGGAAGTTATGCCGCTCGGAACGGCCCCCCAAGCCACTAGGGGGCCTCTTTGGTCCCCTTAAGTCCCCCACGCACCCTCGTGGGGCCAAACTTGGTGGATTATAAGTGGGCAAAATGAGGTCGCAAAACCTGAAAAATCGAAGTGTGTTAATTTTTCACGATATCGCTGAGGGAACCCCATAGGGATGTTTGAGGAGCCTTGGGCAACATCCGGGTCCCTAAGAAGTAAGAATCCTCGGAGGCCTCGTATTGGTCACCCATGTGCAAGGCCCCGAATGCGAAAATCTTGGATGCAAAGAGAGTTGGGCCACTTGGAACGGCCCCGGAGCCACGAGGGGGCCTCTTGGGTCCCCTATATCACCACTATATCGCACGGTGAACCCCATCCCGGTGGGGCCAAACTTAAACGACGCCTCGGAGGGCTTGAAACTGTGTGTTATAAGTAGGCAAAACAGGGTCCGGAACATGAAAAATCAAAGTGTATTATTTTTCCACGATATTGCACAAGAACCCCATAGAGATGTGAGAGGAGCCCAGGGCCGGAATCCAGGTCCTCCAAATAGTCACCTATCTATGAGGCCCCGAACGCAAAAATCGTGGGTGCGAATAGAGTTAGGCAGCTCGAAACAGCTCCCCAAGCCACAATGGGGCCTCTTGGGTCCCCTATATCACCACGCACCTCGGTGGGGCCAAACTATAACGAACAAAATAAATTGTTGTTTCAAATGAGACTTAATGAGTTATAATGGACCTTAAACCTACCCTTTATACCCCCAAACTTTTCCTATAACCCTACTTTATAACATTGCATTCGCACTCGCTCAAATATTAGATAGCAAGAAAAACGAACTTGTTTGTAGATAGGAGGGACCTACAATCGTTGTCTCGGGAACACCAAATGGCCAATGGCCCACCTCGGGAAATAATATAAAGTTTCCAACTCGGGTCCCATTTTGAACAAGAATAATGACTAAAAAGCTTTAGAAATTGACCCATCTTGAGAGTTTTTCGACACCCGTATTATTTTCCAGCTTTCAGACTTTGAATAACCTTAGATGTTATGATGGATCCCAACTCTACTTTGTAAGGCCCTCAATTCATCTCTAAGCTTCATTTATGCCCTAATTTCCGTGCTATGTCAAATTAAAACGGATTAGTTTCGCATTAAGATAGTATGGGTTTATTGGGTGTCCTCGAGTCACTAAATTACCCATGGATCGACCCCATGACGATGTAGATAGATGTTGATATAAGGCTCGATTTTGCAGTCCACTTCCTCATTTTGAGGTTGACAATTTTGAGGTTGACAATTTTCAAGAGGGGACTACAGATTCTTATACTTCATGGACTAATAAAACATTCCTTATCATATCATTATGTGCTTATAAAAAACTTAATGCTATATGATTTTATATATTGCGGTCTCACACTCTCACTTAGGATAGAAGGCTATAATACCTCAGGTAACAAGCAAAACCTATGAATGAGTGCAAAATTTTTGCAGTCATTCTTGATCTTTATGACACCTCACTCCCCCTATTATGTTGAGCGTAAGAAATTATGAATACAATTCAAGTAATGAAGCCACGGCCAAGTGACAACTTTGAGGACCTAGATAAAAGCATCCCAACTTGCACATTTGCTTTACATTACCCAGAATTCAAGGGAAAATATGTAGTAAAATCAAGGTTATGTTAGAGACTCCATAGCATTAACTCAAGATAAAATATAAAAACTGTCACAACTATACCTTCTCCTCAACATGGAACCAAGACAGCCTACCACCAGAACAATACTCTATTTATAATGTACCACATACCTTGCTTCCAAAACAGGGTCTTCGTTCTTGCGGCTACACGACACCTGAAACAGGTAGGAACAAGTAAATAACATGCATTTGTTCTCCTTCTTTTTTTCAGTCACACATTACTAGGAGGTAGGAACTTGTAGAAAGTGACCAACTGAAAGGTTTAACCTTTAATGTGGCCCCATGTTGAACGCGACCTCTGTAGGTATGAAGCAGAGGTTGTTTTTTTCCACTCAACGCTATGGAGATAGAAGATTGACGCCATAGAGGAACCCTCAATTTCTTAAGGAATTCTGAACACATAAATATAAATCGCAGTTATCACTTCAATGACCCCCACGGGCAAACCAAAATTATGAGTATGGCAATTTAGCACAGGGACATTATTCGAGGTGTGCCACCATCTGATTCTGACCTCGACGATATAACAAATACAGAAGAATAAACATATCTTTATGGTAATATCATTCAGCATAATTAACTTACAGCTTTCTAGTTTCTCCATGTCAATACCATTCAGCATTTGATTAATAAGAGTGACCAATAGCAGTCAATATCTATCAGTGGTATGTTACAACCTGCTTGGCGAGGAAGGAATGAGAAGTGGAGAAGTGAATCATGGGGATGTCAGGAGAGAGAAATAGAAGGGAGTAGAAGGGAAAAAAAAAAAATTCACCTTGTATGCAACTTTTTTAAAACTTCCTTTCCCCTCCATCCCCTCACCCCAAATCAGGGACAAACAAAACTAGGGGGTTAGATGGGATTTTTTTTCCCCTAAATTCACCTCCCGTTCCCCTTCCTAAAAAAGATCCCAAACAAGGAAACCTTTACATTTAAGTACATCAATGACTCACTAAATTACTTGCCACCTACAAGTACTCTCTTATTGCAAAAACCACCATCATTATCTCTCCAAACATACTTATACTAGGTTTTGGCCCAGCAAAATAAACCAGTACAAAGTACCCAGTTATTACTAAACTTGAATATCTAAATTTCTAATACATCTACAAGTACAATGATAGACAAGATTGTTTAATTCTCAAATTAACAACAAAAACCCATTTCAGTTTTGAAGCTTATCAATTCGAAGTAATCATGAAAATTTTCATACAACGCAAAGCCACTGCACATTGATCGCATTCGCAGTTACAATCGATCAATGGCAATTAAGTAACCAAACATTCAATTAAAATATGCGGCAATTTCCAAATTCCAAGTAGATGAACCAATTGCGAATACATTGAAATTCACATAAAATCCAGATTTCTTGAGGAGTGTGAGGAGAGAGAAGAGAGAAAAACCTGGTGAAGAAGAAGAGCAGAAGTGAGTTCTTGAGGTGGGCGGAAACGACAAGACTTCCATTGTTGATACTTAGAAAATCAGTGTGTTGTTGTTGTTGTTGTTTCAAAATTACAGATTACATTTACCGGAGAAAGGAAGGAGAAGGCCGGAGTTAACCAAAAAAAGAGGGGGAAGGGAAATTGCGCAAAATTTTAGGTGTGGGTGCCCCCGAGGCCGGGACTTCCAGATCCATCCGTCCAACACGTGGCACATGAATGCAATTTTTTGCAGTTTGTTGTAAATAAAAAAAAAACGAGAATTTCTGGGTACAACCTTCTAATCTTTAGACTACCCAATCAAGAGGTGAGGAAGACGAGTTTTCCTATGAGCTAGGTTATTCCCTTACTTCCTTCAATTTACATGGACGGGTTTCTCGAGACTCGTAATTTGACTATTTAAAAGGAAAAAAAAAAAAAAACTCTATGACTTTAGAGTGACTTTTACAACTTAAGATAATTTATGGTTAGGTGATGAGACCTAGTGCTGAATGATATGGATGAGAACTTTGATGCATTGAGTAGAATAGGAGCTTGAAAAAGCTATCAAGCTTTTTTTCGCTAATCCAAGGGGTTAATAGATAATTAGCCATGGCAATTTTGTGATATAAAGGCAACAAAGCAATCCTCAGGATGTCCTTGGATAGAAAAAAAAAAAAAAAAAAAAATTGAGAAGATCTCATATGCAGATTAAGCTGACCGAAGCTCAAGACTTTTGGTCACTGAAACTCTGATATCATGTAAAGAAACCATCTCAACCAAAAGTTTAAACTGATGGTTGGAAGCCAAATCAATTATACATCTCCTAATACCTTCGAATAGCTAGTAGGTATTCAGTGGCACCTTGTTCACCCACTACTGTTTTTGGTAACTGGTTTTATGAGCCTGTACATACCCGAAAACGCGTCTAAATCACTGTCTATGCAAAGCAATGTAGGCACTGAGTTTGAGTGAGGAACTACTCATCCACTCGAGCCTTGCTGGCTTCAGACAATATCAATTACTCAATGCTAGAAAACTTGATGGTATTTTATAAAAATAGTACATGGTTTTCTTATTTCATCAAGAGAAACGACTTCAAGAACTTTGTTCATCTAAAGTCTCTCACTGTATTTGGAACTTACATGCAAATACATGCAAATAACATTTGTAAATAGGGGGGCTACTCTCATGCCTACTGGAACCCCATAAATACATTTACTGACAACATACAAGAAGCATTCAATGATGTACATTACAGTTATCACAATTGACAGTTCATTCCACATAGACAGTACACCTTCTTCGCTTGCAAACTTGGTGTTCTTTGGTATCATCAGAAGGCTGCAAGAGGAAAAATGATGTCAATACACCATGCTAATGTTTATGACCTATTGGCTATTAGGATATTGATAATTTTTCATACAAGGCTACAATACTAATGTCACTTGAAAAATGGAGACAGCGAACTCAAACAAGTATGGGTTGAAATGAAGAGTCTGAGAAGCATAGTGACAGAACTAACTCAGTCTCCATATTTGAGCCTATGAGAGTCTTGTGGATCAAAAATGGCCAATTCAGATTAACATAAAGAGTGTGAGCAACATAGCATGCCATTAAACTGAACATCTTAGAGAGGTAGCTCATTAAAGTGGCATAATGATATACTCCGTAGTATTACTCTTCCTTTCAAGATTATTGTGACCAAATAATAGTAAAACACAGCAACTGAGCAGCAAGCACTAATGATCAGCAATACGAGTGACACAGAACAGACATATTTAGTACTTTCTACAAGCTCTAAAATCTGAAACTTACGTGTTGGCCAACTATGTGAGGAACTCTAACTCTCTTAGAGCCATCAGCCATGCGCTTGTATAGTATAGGATCCTCTGATAGGGGGTTATTGACCTGCAAGAATCACAGTAATGTCAGCTCAATATTCTAAGTTTAACGCTCCGAAATCAGCATAATGAGGTGTAAGCTTATCACTTGACAATACATCCACAGAAAGAGCCGCTGCTATACCTGACTTTCAATGACTTTGGGCAGAGCGTCTATGCACTTAGTAGCATGAATGCTTTCCAAATTGGGACACTGAAGGAGCAATCTCTCTGAATAAAATTAAGCAGCATGGTTAAAATTCCAGAAACTTACAATATTTATCCTAAGCATAAAATGTAATTGAAACAGCCAAGAAAACAAACCTGGATGTAAGTTTTTGCAGGAAGTTAGGTTCAAATCATTGAGCTGGGGGCAGTTCAAGTATAAAGCCTGCATTTGTTTGCCATGAATCAGAAACATTGCTAGATATGAGAGTGAAAAAAGCTTCTCTACACATGTTACAGGGACTCACATCTAAGCCAGAACAACCCCACAGGCTAAGTTTCTTTAGCCGAGTATGTTTGATTATAAGCTTCTGGTAGATATGATGTGATGTGAGGTTAGATCTTGTCTGTGGTTCAGAGCCATTGTCCCCATCCACAGACACATCATCCAAGTCATCACATATGGTCATTCCACAGTCCATTAGCTCCAGAAGAGGCAATTGTGCTGTGGCAAATTGAATACCACCTGATAATAGATGGAAAGAATTCTGTTTTAAACGGATGCAGACAATCTTATGCCAACTGAAAATGAATAAGAAGCATAAGCATCATACTAAAGTCAGGGATAGAAGATTACTTGAAGTAACATTAGGGCACAGAGCAAGTAGTAATCTTGATAGAGTCCGGGAGAAGACGTTACATATCATTCCAATGCCACTATCGCTGATGCTAGACCTAAATCAACAATAACACGGTTTAGGGTTCATGCATCAATCAAGAAAATTACATACATAACCTAATCCTGCTATTGCATGACACAATTTACTACCACTCTTAATTCAAACGAAAAGGAGGTAAAAGACTATGAGGCATACCCACTCAAATCAAGCATCTCTAACTTTGAAAAGCTATAAGCAATAGCAGCAACTGAAGCATCAGTGATGCCTGAACCCAACACTAACGACAGCATTTTCAGTCCCCTGAGTGTTTGGAAACATCAGAAAAGAAGAGTTGTCAGAACTAGTCTTACAATTGCATTGTGTCAACAATATGCAGCTTACATATCTTTAGCTATAGAAGAATCAATATATTGTGGTTCACAATGAAAATATCTTAAGAATAAGAAAGCAGAGTTGTACAAACCTCAAATTGGCAGCTGTAAGAGCAAGTACAGTAGCATGAGATAATCTTGGTGATGCCACATGAATGTTCTGCAACCTTGGGCAGCACTTTCCCATGTTGTCCATCAAGGTTGTGAGATCAGTAGTGTCATTTTCTTGATGAGAAAAGTTCAAAGAAACCTCTTTCAAATTGGGACAGTTGAATATCTACAATGATAAGACGCAAGTAAGCACAGAGCAGGACAGTGGGTACCAAATTTCGAACATAAATGAAACAAAAACCTTTTAATCACAGTGAAAAGAGAGTATTAGAGTAATCACCGTCTTAGTTAGAGACTGAAGATCTGAGAGACATATTGTAGAAAGACTACTTGAAGAAATAGCAAGTGATCCTAAATTGGAGCACCCTTCAATCTTAAGACTTGAAAGACAACGCCTATCAGCAACAAAACGAGCCAGCTCATCTCTACAATAATGAACAGTATAGCAAAGTCAATGGCTTGCTGGCAGTTATTTGCTTCATGTAACATGTTAATAGCTAATAAGCTTAGTCCAAGCATATACAATGATTTCAAAACTGCAACACCAGTGATCAGACAAAAGTCTAGGGAATCTAAATATCAAAATTAGGGGAAAACTGGTTCACATTCATTACTGTTTCAATTTGCAAAATGACAGATTGATGCTTGCTTATGTAAATTCAATTACAGTTGTTGATACATCAGGATAAAAGCTCCTGACTACCAGTGAATTGTGATGCTCTGACCACAAACGATCATCATGGCAAAATTATGTTAGATAAAGAGATATATATCAGCTGCATAGCAGTGAATAGAGCAAGAGTTTACGAGTGTAGGACATATAAATGTTTAGAGCTGGCCTTGACCATATTTCAAACATTACGAGTCTTTGGCCTAATTAAAACTGAATGAAACATAGCTCATCTGTGATTGTGAGAACCACGTATCAGATTAAAGCAATGTAACATACAGTCAAATAATACCAACACAGTTCAAATTTCAGCTAACTCCTAACAGATTGTGTCCTAGACAGGTTATTCAAGCTATTTACCCAGTGATTCGGTTGATTGCTGATTCAGATAGAGTGATCTCCATAGACTCCAAATTTGGACATGAGAATGCAATACAAGCAAGCATTGTTGCATCCAAATCACTGCAAGGAAACACACACAATTAAAATGTTAATCCCAAAATTTCAATCAATAAAGTATCATTATGTTTCTAACTTCTCATTTACACATCATAAAGGATCCATAAACACATTAATTGACCCATACATTTCACTTATAAACAATTTCCAGCACAAATTAGCTTAACATGTTAGATCAGCTTTCAACTAATTCAGCTAAACTCCCACTCATTCGGTTGGATATTAAATCAGCGTCTTTTAATCGACGACCTATTCCCTAATCCCTAAACCCTTAAGAGCTTGGGCTATCAAATTGAATCATAATGATGTGGATTCCATTATCCTTGACTTTAATCATAAGAAATGTGATATCACAAATTTACCAGTCAATTATACTTTTAGAAGTGTTGGATGAGCTTACGACTTAATCAATTCAACCCCCATTTCCTTCATTGTGAAATCCCTAAACCCCTAACAAAACAATCAAGATCAAACCACATCGATGTAAGTTCAATCATCCCTCATAGATCAGTTCACAGCTTACCATTATCAGATTAGTTTTACATTTGAACATTGGATGAAACCCCATTTCCTCAAAATCAGTTCCCAAAACCCTAGATCTAATCATCCAATCCCCAAACATCAAAAACCTTCAAAGACACAATCAAAAACCAAAAACTAAAACTCATATTGAATCATAGCAATCTAGGTTCTAGTATCCTTGACTTTATTCATGTTATATGCAATGTCTCACATGTTTACCAGCCAATTATACTTTTCAGAAGTGTTGGATGAGCTTATTACTTAATCAAATCAACAACCCCATTCCTTCCTTCCTTTACAAATCCCTAAACCCCTAAAATAGTTAGTAGTAAACCAAATTGATGCAAAGTTCAATCATCCCTCTTATTCCCCTCATAGAGTTTACCAATTACCAATCTCAGATTCGCTTTCAACTTAATAATAGATGAAATCCCATTTCATCTAAATCAGCTCCCAAAACCCTAGATCCAATCATCCAATCCCCAAACATCAAAAACCTTAAACAAAAACACAATCAAAACCCGAAATCCAAAACTCAAAACAAATCAAAATCAAAATCGAACCTCTCCATCCGAATAGAAATCCTGACAAGACCCGAAAACTTCTTCAACACAGCACCAACAAACCCAACCGATCCCTTACCCGGAACCCTAATCCGGATCTCCTCCGCCGCCTTACAAACCCTCCCAGCCACCTCTCTCCACCCCTTACAAACCCCCGCCGCCAACAACACCGCCGAAGGCGGCAATCTCCTCATCACCTCCCAAACACACCCAGCTGGCAACCCACCCAAAACCTCATCCGGGTCAAACCAATCCGGATCCGATACCGGAACCACCTCATCCACCTCCACCCCAATCGCCCCCTCATTATCCGACGAATCCCCAACATCAACATCGTCAAATGAGAGAACCCGTTGAGGCGGCCGGGGAGGTGGGTGGCGGGGAGTTGCCGGAGAGTCGGATGGGGCAGCGATGGCAACAGCGGTGTCGCAGACGTGGCCCTTCTTGGGTTGGCCACAGCGGCCGCAGTTGTAGCTGCCACGCTTCTTCTTGTTGTTGTTGTGGTGGTGGTGGTGGTTGTAGGGGGTGGTGATGGGGGTCGCCGGAGATGAGGAAGCGGCGGCGATGTGGTGGCGCATCTTGGTGGTGGCGATGAGAGAGAAAGAGAGAAGATTTGAGGAGAGAGAAAGCTTGGAAATGAGTGAAAATGGAGATGAGATAGAGTGGGGAAATGAGGGTTTTTAGAGAGGGGGGTTGTCTGAAAAAAGGGCGGGGAGTGGGGCGGGAGATTTCAGACGATTTGGCGCGTTGGGTTTTAAAATTATTTGATTTGCTGAAATTTTATTACATAATATTTGGGTTTTGTTGTAGGGAAATGACATTTTAGGGTTTGGGGTTGGTGGAGTTGTGTGATGAGAGTGAAGGGTATTTTGGGGATTTTGGGGAAAGGAAATTTGAAAATTGAGATTAATTGAATTTTGTGATTAGTTTCCAAATGGGATTATTGAGGTGGGTGATAAAGATGGGGTAAGGGAGATGGATGAGGATGACCCCAAAATAATTTGCTTTAGATGACAAGTCAATATAAGAAATAAAATGTAATAGATGGTAAGTAATATTCGATTTGTTTTTATTTGTTGGTGTTTCTGATTTACTGCCTTTAATATATATTCTTACCAAACGATGTTTTTTTTTTTTTTTTTTTTTTTACATAATACTATAATGTGTTTGCTTTGTTTTTATTTGTTGTTGTTTTTGGTTTACTATCTTTAATATCTATTCTCACTGTATATACTTAATGATGATCTCCGTTAAACTCTACTTTTATCAATTATCTAAGTTCTTTGAAACATTATTGCAAACTCAAATAAGATCATCATTATGAAACAAACTGAGTATACGGACTTGCTCGGCTAAGTTATTGCTTTTCCGACCTATTTGGATACTCGCTCTCATAACATAATAAGTGTTGTTTATTTTATTTTTTAGCTTGTTCCACATTTATTGTCGCTTTACATCACCAGTATATACAACATTTATTATTCATGATGAAAAGACAGAGTGAACTGAATTAATTTAAACTGAATTGATTATTAAAAACATGTGAGAGATAAAATCGTTGAACTGAACCATTTAAACAAAACTCATGATGAAAAGACAAAATGAGCACACCTTTAATATAAACCATGTGTAGTATAAGGCAATCAAATGGCCGATAAAAACTTATTTCGTGACTAGCTTTTTAAATGACTTTATGGAGCAATATTATGTGATTAAACAAGTTAGCGGGGAGCCATTTATTTACCTCAATTTGATGAATATGAATATGACAACAATGTTATAACAGAAATAACAACAATCATCAACAGTAATCTATACTAATGTTTTTATTGATCATTTTATACACCAACTATAATACAGCTAACTACATCAAATATCATTTACAATCAACAAAACTAACCAGTTAAGGCAGCTACTATACGGTAACAATTTAACAAATTAGAAACAACCATTTAAATAAATTACCAACTACTGGCAAGTAGCTGCTTGACAAGCATGACCATACTCATATAATTCTCACACAAGTGTCAAATCCATATGGTGCTAACATGCTTAATTAATTTGAGTGCAACATACTAGAGGGCCACTGGGCCAATGAAATGAACTAATTGTAAATCAAGAGGGTAGTTGATGGGTAAAAGTCATTTTAGGTGTTGAAATTTGGTGGATGTTAGGAGAGTATAATGGCAAATGAGAGGGTGAAATTATCGCAGTGGCACACTCTCCAGTCCCCACTCGTCTCCAACAATGACCAGGATTTGACACTTATGACCTCATCCCCCTGTGAGAATTACCTTATTCCCTCCTCTTCCTCCTCCCCACTGTCATGGGAATCCATTGGGTTGGGCTGCTTGGCCCAACAAATACTCTTATACGGGCCGAGCCCATCGGATATGAGGTCGATGGCCCAATCCAGTTATGACGTGTGGCAGCTGCAAATTATCGAAAAAAAGTTCTTAAAGGGCCTACAAATTGAGGCCCATGGTTGTGATGACATTGAACACCAAAATACTTGTACGCGATAAGCCCACAAGGTGATCCAAGAACGCCAATTGGACTGGGTTCGTGGCCCGTAGTCCTGTCCATCAAAGGGAAACACTTCAAGGCTCTCTCGTTTTACTAATGTGGGACTTCTTACTTAACATCCCTCAATCCATTGCAGTGATATTATCCGTATTTGGAGAATATTTGTTGACTGATAATTATTGGTTCATTATATTAGCTATTTTGAACAGTTGCTACAAGCCGAACTAACACCCAAAAGGTGCTAATAATGACTTTTGAAAGATTGGTTTTGTGATTTAAAAAAGCAATTCAACTAGCCACTTAATTACGAAATACTTTTTTTTTTTTTAACTGGAGAACTTGGTCAAATAAGCTGAAAAAACACTAAAGAAAATAACCAAAAAGCCACCTACAGAACACCTTATTATCTAAACAATACTCTTTTGGTGATGATTACGCGGCCCTCCATTGCACAAAAGAAAATAAAAACTAGTAACAGCTAGATAGGTATTACTCCCTCCATTCTCAAATGAAGGTGACGCTTCATTATTCATCTCTCCACTTTGAAGGGAGATAAAGTTACCCAAATACCCTTAAAAATTGTAACACTTTATACATGAAGGATATGCAAGTGGATATTTTTGTCAAATATGGGGATTTTATTGTCAAAAAATATGAAGTGTAACCTTGAGTAAAAAACGGCTCAATAAGTCAAACGTCACTTTCATTTGAGAACGGATGTAGTAACTCCTAATTATAGCCTTTGGAACCTCGCTTCCCTCAGAATACGCGACTGTAGTATATACACAATCAAGAAGAAAAGGTCACACCTTAATTCCACACCACTTTTCTTAGTGCGTGTGATATTGCTGTATGTTGTTCTCAAAATGTCTAGTTAAGCATCATAGACAAACTAGTTCAAACAATTAAAGGTTGCTATAAAAAAAATGGTAATAAACTAGTAGTTGTTTTGCTAGTTAAAGTCAAGAGCTAAAAAAAAGTACCAATTAAACACTAGTTACAAACTTACAACTAGAGTTGATTTTTTATTTTTATTTTTATTTTTTATTTTTTTTTTTTTTTAAATAATATAACAGATTGTGTGATAAAAGTTGAACTAAAGCTAACAGTTGTAGCTTTCATTGAAAAACTAACTATTTTTCCTAAACATGTCCCTCATTAAAAATTCAAGAGTAATGTTCAAGCAATTTAAAGATAAGTTGTATTGTAAAGGAATTCAGTTAGGTTTTAATAATCCTAGGTTTATGATATATGTGGAACCTCTCTTTCCCTCAAAATACGCTCTTCTATATATACACTAGTATTTTATTGCACGCATGCGTGCATGACTAATTATTATACTACTGAATTTAAAAGGTAATTGTGCATAATAGAAATATTTAAATTAAGCAAAAATGGAAATCATGTAACTTAATAAATTGAGTAGTAATATGGTATAATTACTTCATCTTGTATTACTATGGAATAACAAAAATTCAATTAAGCAAATAGCGTGGAAAATTATTTAGAAAATATTGTTTAAAATATTACTCATATGTTTTTTGAAAAAGAATCACTATCTACAAACATCAACAAAGTATGATAGACAAAAATAGTGATGACAATCCTATAGAGGTGTAAGATATAGCACAAAAGATTTACATATAAGAGTTATACTATCACGGGTCATTACACAAACAATACCACCTTTGTATACAAAATCAACCAAAAAAGCATAATTCATAAAAATCTGATGTACACTTAACATAATGTGGGTTTAAATATAAAGAACAACAAAACTTATTTAGAGCATAACAAAGCTCGATTGAAAACAAAAGAATCATGCATTCAAACATCAAATCTCAATAACAAAGTTACATAAAAAGAACTTGAAATAGTAATTTTAACTTTAAAAAACAAATTCTCACGACCATGACACCTAGGTGCATTACTTGTGCTTGATCTGCGCTTCTGAATTGGAGCCGTCAAAATTATGTTTGGTTTATTCTCTCAACCTGTTTGGCAGTTTCTAAAATGTAACATAAAGTATGTATTATGTATACTAAGTTTGCAATTCATGTCATGCACAAATTTATGCATAAGAATATGTTGAAGTGATGAGGCACAGATGATTTGTGTAAGAGTTGGAAAAATCATAGAGTACCTTACATGCATGTATGGCCCGTATGGGTGTCATGAAGATGGTAATGATAATGAATAACTGAATACTCCATATTAGAACGAACAGGATTGTTGATAAAATTTGGTACCTGTAAAGTATAATCGCAAAAACCAATGCATGATCATTAATTGAAAAAAAAAAAAACCAAAGATATTAGAATTATAACAAAAAGTAAAGTTTTTAGAATGTACCTCAAAGACTTCACCTTCACAATACAATTAGATAAGTATATTCCATTCCATATCAGCTACTATCGCTTCAACCATTGATGTTGAGTAGGCGATTTCTCATATTAAAATTTTGCAATGCACTGTAGCAAAGAGCAGAAATAAAAAAGTTAAAGAAAGAAAATAAAAAGAAAAAGAAAAAGAAGCAAGAAGAAAGAAAGAGGAAGATTGATCAATCAAAGATCTTGATGTCTGCTGCATATTTGGGATTTTATTGTGAGGGATGTTAACTGCAACGTTGGTTTTCATTTTTTTTCCATGCAAATTAGTCGATCAAAATTCACTCCGCAACTGCTACTCCACAATAATAGGGATGAGAAGTGGGTTAACCGTCAATTGAGCAGTTAAAAGCTTTTTCTTTTTTCTTTTTTTTTTTTGGTTTTTTTCATTATCTTTCTTTGAAATAGAAGATAAATACATTTACGGCCTTTTCTATCTAGCTATTTTAGAAGGAAAGAAGGGGTAAAATTGGAAGTTACAATCTGGACACCAAAGGTCAGGTGTTCCCTTATATAAGAGTTATAGATATGCAAACCAAATGTGATTTTCATAATGGTCTTTTCATAGTATGGTACTCTTAGTCAACAAGTACAACCGTACCCCCCTCCCCCCAAAAAAAACCGGAAGAAGAAGAAATGGTCACTTCTTATGTATCAAACCATTTTATTTTTATTTTTTTTTTAGCGTAATGTTACAGAAAACTTTATGTTGACTTAAACAAAAATTATATTAGTACTAATGAGTAAACTTATACCATGTTTGCGTGGTTAAGCATCACAAAATATTTGTATTAATTAGAATCATGGTCTAAGTCAATGCATAAATTTTCCTCAAACTTAAAAATAAAGCAAGTAAGGTTGTAGAGAAATTCTTTCGTTAATTATTTGTTAACTAATTATTGCATGTATGTTTGTCTAATTGGCTAAGATGACGAAGGTTTCTACCTAACTATGACATATGCGTGTGTTAATTACATAGCTGCTTTAATTTTGTACTTGTACAGTTGTACTACTTGTATATTGCAATAATAATACACACCAAAGACAAAAGAGTATATCTAACAACTCTAAAAATCAGAGGTGGGATTGATGATGAATGATCATGAACAATATGATATATTTTTTGGACTCAATTAATGTAACAAGTATATATGGTTGAAAAATAACATATTTTTGTAGTAACGGGGTATCGGGTTTGTGCCTTTTAAGAAAAACACAATGGTCAAAGTCTCATCTTGGTGCAGGTAGTGTATCGGGTTTTTTGGAATATGCTCACAAATTATTGCAGTATGCGCTTGCTCAAATCTACTTTTTCAAGAATTGTGGTGTTTATTTGATAGTACAATATAAAGTTTGTGGTTGTTGCATGAGGCATGGTATTTCATTTCTCTATTTGCCACCCCCATACGATCCTCATAATTGTAATTATTGATGAATTTTGTCCTCTCTTCACTACTCTATATAGTATGACTATATTTATACTTGATAATTAGCACGTTATAAGATCAAAAGAAAATAAATTAACCCAAATGTACTTATTTTTACAAAAATAAAAAAAAGGTTCAATTATTATGTACGTGTTTGCCTTTTAGCCAACTCACACACCCAATACACTATTCCAATTTCAAGGCCAATGCCTTGACTTGACCTTGTGTACACACTAAAAGACAAACAACTCTTTAAGCCCCACAAAAATAAATAATTGTAGTACTACTAGTACTAATTAAACTAAAGCANAAAAAAAAAAAAAAAAAATCCAAGCCACCTATATTTATGTGAGTTCCCACATGAATCATGTTTGGATACGTATGTTTGATTACATCAATTACTATATTATCATAGTGTCACATTACACAGGATTATATAAAGATTTTGCCAGTAAAGCAAACCCCATATTCAATTCATTCGTTTTCCCCAAACTTGACTTAAGCAATAGTAGCTTCTCTCTTATCTCCTACCTACATGAGTATTTAAAACCACCATCTTCAACTCTTTTGGCAAGTACATAGATCTCTCAAATGGCTATCTCTCTCTCTACTACTATGCAAGCTCTTCCAAATCATAA
Source organism: Mesembryanthemum crystallinum (assembly GCA_030267885.1). Taxonomy (NCBI): domain Eukaryota; kingdom Viridiplantae; phylum Streptophyta; class Magnoliopsida; order Caryophyllales; family Aizoaceae; genus Mesembryanthemum; species Mesembryanthemum crystallinum. The sequence goes on from BSSO01001086.1 coordinate 24,663, forward strand.
TCTTTCCCTTAGAGTAGCCCTTGAAAACCCGTTTTCGACCCCGTCTTGTACCCAACATCACCCTTCTAAATGGCAACCCGAGATTGGAGCACTTACTTCGAGAAAATCAACGATCACGAAGGTTCTGTCGAGATCCATATCCGATCCATTGACATCGACCTGGCGAGCAGAAAGGGAAGGATGGGTGCCAATGATAGTGAAGGAAGAGGAAGAAAAGAGAAAATTGGTGGATTGTTGGAGAGAAATCCAAGGAGAGGATGATTGGGTTGGGCTACTTGACCCAATGGACTCTCTTTTACGGGCCGAGTTGATCCGTTATGGTGAAATGGCCCAAGCCTGTTATGATGCATTTGATTTTGATCAATTCTCAAAGTATTGTGGGAGTTGTAAATGGCCTAGAAGCAAGTTCTTTATGGGTCTAGAAATGGAGGCTCATGGTTATGATGTCACAAAGTACTTGTATGCTACGTCAAATATTAACTTGCCCCTTTTTTTCAAAAACTCAAGGTGGCCTAAAGTGTGGTCCAAAAATGCTAATTGGATTGGGTATGTGGCTGTGTCAAATGATGAGATGTCCAAGCAATTGGGCCGTAGGGACATCACTATCTCATGGAGGGGCACCGTGACCCGGCACGAGTGGGTCCATGACCTAATGGACTACCTCATACCTGTGTCCGATGAGCGGTTCGCATGCCCGGACTCGACTGTCAAGGTCGAGTCCGGGTTCATGCACCTCTATACCGACAAGGATCCCACTTGTCGGTATTGTAAGTTCTCGGCACGGGAGCAGATCTTAGCTGAAGTGAAACGACTTATGGAACTATACCACGATGAAGAGGTCAGTATAAGCGTAACAGGTCACAGCCTAGGGAGTGCCCTAGCAATATTAAGCGCGTACGATATTGCTGAGACGGGCCTCCACGTGGGCCGGGACAACAGGGCCCGACCCGTGTCCGTTTTCTCGTTCTCCGGGCCGCGGGTCGGGAATGTGAGGTTCAAGGAGAGGTTGGAGTGGCTAGGGGTGAAGGTGCTAAGGGTGGTGAATGTGCATGACATGGTACCTAAGGCACCCGGTTTGTTGGTAAATGAGAATGTGCCGGCCGGTTTATTGAAAATAGCAAAAGGGTCACCTTGGAGTTATTGTCATGTTGGGGTTGAGCTTGCTTTGGACCACAAAAATTCTCCATTTCTTAAAGAGACTAATGACCCGGGTTGTGCTCATAATTTGGAGGCTCACTTGCATCTATTGGACGGGTTAGTTTACTAAAATTCTAGTATATACTTTTTATTTTTTATTAACTCTTTTCTTAATATTATTCTATTATCTGCAACAATTTAGTACCATTTTTCCCATAATATGCACATGCATAAAATTGCATAAAATATGT
>BSSO01001087.1:0-26033 GCA_030267885.1 Mesembryanthemum crystallinum
GTTTTACCTCATTCTAACTATTGCCTATTGAATATAATGTTTCTCATTATGCTAATGTGTATATAAAAGTATTAACAATATGTTAAGATAATTAATTAGCGCTATGTCGATGTCAAGAACGTATATAAGTTACTTGCAACCACTATGTTGATGATAATGATACTATAACCTTTGTCAGACACTAATAAAAAATCTAACACAATTATAAACTATGGATTTTAGAGCAGTTTATTTCATATTTTTGTCATAGTATGAGCAATAATTTAAATTTTCGGGTCAAACGGGTTGACCCATGAACGGGTCGGGTTTGACCCTAAAATATCCGGGTCAATCAGGTTCGGGTCAAATCGGGTTTCGGGTCGTGAAATATGTGTCAGAACCCTAAAATTCGGGTCGGGTTCGGGTCGGGTTTTCGGGTCGGGTCGAAATTTGACAGGTCTATATGTAAGGGATATGGGGGTAAATAAGGGAGAATATGAGAAAAATATAGTTATGTTAAGTTAAGTATGGGAGTTAAATTTGAGAGTTTTGTTAAGGTAAGTGGGGGACGGAGGGAGTATATCGTTTCAAAAACTAGTCTTTGGTAACTAGCTTGTTCATTTGCTTTTTGGACCAAACAAGCCGAGTTTTGACAAATTAGGAGGGGTTAACTTGTTGGATTAGTATGAAAATTAACAAGTTTTTCCATATTATAATACTACCTCCGTTCTCAAATGAAAGTGACGCTTGATTTTTTGAACCGTTTTTTACTCAAGGCTACACTTCATATTTTTAAACAATAAAATCCCCAAATTTGACAAAAATATCCACTTGCATATCCATTATGTCTAAAGTGTTACAATTATCTTTTGTAATGGTATTTGGGTAACTTTATCACCCTACAAAGTGGGGAGATAGATAGTGTAGCGTCACTTTCATTTGAGAACGGAGGGAGTAATAAAAGTAAAGAGAAGCTACATTTTTGAATTATTTTCACGTCCTTGCTGGTCATTTTATATATAACAAACTACTGATAATCAACTGACTTTGTCAAACTTATTTTTACAAGCAGCTAGTCAAACCAACTCACACAACCAGCTAATCATACAAGCGACCATCTACCAGCTAATTGCCAAACAATGGCACAATTTGAAGTAGGCTAAAAGTTGGTGTTTGGTAATTCTCTTGTAGAGTTGAAGGCTGGCTTTTTGGGTCAAAAATCCAATATTAACATGAGCTACTACCACTAGCCTTTTCACCTAGGTTGTTCAAACAATTAGTACATATGATAAGTTTGGGCAATAATACTTTATTTGAAAATTTTCATTTCCGCTACTTGACGTTAGGCCTAATTGTAATTTGGGTACATATCTTTTCAATAATCTCATTTTAGGTACCTGAAATTTTGAAAATCGTTTCATATTGGGTCCTTTCATTGACGGTGTTAAAAATTCCGTTAACATGTTAGCGTGTTCCTAAGCAAAAAAATCTTGAGAAATTCCATAAATTAAGCCAAACAAATGAAAAGACAGGTACCCAAATTGCAATTAATCTTGACGTCATGTATCCAAAATGAAAATTTTCTTACTTTATTATATCACATGCTTTACAAATTCATGTCCTTATAGGGCATTTCATATCTTAACAACTAATATTAATATACAGCTAACCTTACCAAACATCTTTTAGAATTAACTGTTGTTACCAATTCATCAAACCAGCTAATACAACAAGCTATATCAACAAGTTGATCAAACCAGCTACCAGTTGCTTGCCAAATAAGGCATGTGTTATTAGAAATGATTTTTTTTTTTTTTTTTTTGGGTGGGAATTTGAATTGTAATTGTGATATCATATTTTACAACCACAGAAAAAAAAAAAAAACATAAGAATATTTAATGTCCTTAATTGCAATTTATGTACAAGTAATTGTTACGAGTATATTACTATCCTTCTTTTTTGTTAGGAAAGATTTAATTTTGGGTACTTCATGTTAGGTTTAATTGCAATTTGGGTACCTGTCTTTTCCATATTTTCATTTTAGGTACCTGAAATTTTAAAACTTGTCTCATTTTGGGTCAATTTATTAATGGCATTAAAAATTCCGTTAACTTGCTGATGTGTTATCAAGCATTTTTTTTTTTAAATTCCCAAAAAGTTGTAGAAATTTCTCAATAACTACAAATAAACATTTCATAAATTTTGAGATTTTTTTGGGTAATTTTTAGAAAAATTTCAATAATATTTACTTAATGACGGAGTTTTTAACTTTTGAGCATTTTAACGGAGTTTTTAACGTCGTTAGTGAAATGACCCAAAATGAGACAAATATTAAAATTTTAGGTACCCAAAATGAGAATACTGAAAAGACGGATGTCCAAATTGCAATTAGGTCTAACATCAGATATGCAAAATGAAATTTTTCTTAATATTATTGCGCAAAGTATTGGCACTTCCATCCAATTTGTTTGATTATTCATTAAAAAAATGCATTATTATTATGATTATTTAATCTTATTACTACAACTACTACTAATACTACTTAGAGCTCATTATATTCCAAAAAAAAAATCAACATTTATAATAAAATTCCATTATATTTGATCAACTTATCGTAGTCATCAAAAAAGTTGGAGCAAACTCTAGCATAGCCTTTCAACAAAAGAGGGAAAAAAAAGAGAATAAAAAGGCAAAAAAAAAAAATAAATTTTAAAAATAAAAAGCAAAAAGGCCTTATTATAGGCCCATAGACATGAGACCTATAAGACATGAGGCCCATTTTGATTTGAGATCCCGCCTCTACATTCAAATTTCAAATCACTGAAACCCCAATTTACTTGAATGTGCCGTTGCTTATTACTAACACCATCAAAACCCTCATAGCCTCATTTTCTCTCTCCCTGTTTGAATTGAAATTTGAACCCCACTGGTCCGCTCCCTCACCTCACTCTCTCTCTCTCTCTCTCTCTCTCCCTCTCTCTCTCTCTAACCAAGACACCATCTCTGTGTCTTCCTCTCCTCTTTCTCTCTCCTCAACCTACCATGGCTCCGGCCAAGAAACTGCCGCTGCAAAGCAGCAATAACATCAACATCCAACCACAACTGTCGGATTCATCAACAACAGCAAAGACGATTGAGGAGATGTACCAGAAGAAGACGCAGCTTGAGCACATTCTGCTCCGACCAGACACTTACATCGGATCTGTGGAAAAGCACGAGCAGGGGCTGTGGGTCTACGACCAGAACGAGCAGATGGTGTATCAGAATGTCAGCTACGTCCCCGGTCTCTACAAGATCTTCGATGAAATACTTGTTAACGCTGCCGACAACAAACAGAGAGATATCAAGATGGATCGGGTTGAGGTGGTCATCGATCAGCCTCAAAACCTAATTAGCGTTTACAACACCGGCGATGGCATCCCCGTTGAGATGCACAAGGAGGAAGGGGTTTATGTCCCTGAGTTGATTTTCGGCCATCTCTTGACCAGTAGCAATTACAACGACAACGAGAAGAAGACCACCGGTGGAAGGAATGGATATGGTGCCAAGCTCACTAACATTTTCTCCACCCAGTTTATCATCGAGAGCGCCGATGGCAAGCGCCAATTGAAGTATAGACAGGTTTCTTCTCCCTCCCTCCCCCTCTCTCTCTCTCCTTTTTCTTTTCTCTACGCAATTTAGGGTTTCGCTGCTCTGATTATCTGCTAATAATCTCGCTACTATTCAATTCGGTTACTATTAGTACTATTTCAGTTTTATATTCCTGTATTGGTTATCGAATCATGGAACTGCAAATCTACATTGTATTGGCCCTATTTCTACATTTTGGTTCTCAGCATATATGAGCGTTTTCCGTGGCAACAACTCCTATTGTTACGTGTATACATTGGGATTATCTTCAGTGGATGCAGTTATTGTCTTGATTTTCTTTACCCGTTCTTGTATGTGAGTGACTGTTTCACGAGACATTTGTATATATTTCTCTGAGTCTTGATATATAATATAATGAAAGCCCATGGTTATCCCCCTTCCTATAGATGTTGTACCATGTGTCATTTGTATTCTGAATGTCAATTCTGGGTTATCTTCATGTAAAGGTGTTCAACAACAATATGACTGACAAAGGGGAACCTGAGATCCGAAAATGTAAAGCCAGCGAGAACTGGACCAAAGTCACATTCATGCCTGACTTGGCTAAGTTCAACATGACACATCTAGAAGACGATGTTGTTGCCTTGATGAAGAAAAGGGTCGTCGACTTGGCTGGATGCCTAGCTGCATGTCCTGGCAAAAAAGTGAAAGTTTTTTTGAATGGTAAAGAGATTGAAGTGAAGACGTTTCATGAGTATACCCAGCTCTACCTCGACTCTGCTAACAAGAACAGAGATATTCCCCTGCCCAGGTTTCGTTGTTTGCTTATTTATTTGCCATTACTTGAGGTTTGGATTTTTGGCACATGGTTTCTAACTTTTCTCCAAACAGGATCGATAATAACACCAAGGACGACTCCAATCCCAGGTGGCAGATATCTGTCAGTCATAGTGATGGGCAATTCCAACAGGTACCGAGCTAAGAGTTCCATGCTGAGTATTAACATCTTATTCCAAACACAGAGTTAACTAAATTCATGGTGTTTTTTTTTAACAGGTCAGCTTTGTTAACAGCATCAACACGATCAAAGGTGGGACTCACGTTGAATATATAACAGCTCAGATCACTAAATGTGTGATAGATGCTGTGAAGAAGAAGAATAAGAATGCTAACCTCAAGCCACATATAGTGAAGAACTACTTGTGGGTTTTTGTCAATGCCCTCATTGACAACCCTGCATTTGATTCACAGACCAAAGAAACTTTAACTACTCGCCCTAGCAGTTTTGGGACTACATGTGAACTCTCAGACAAATTTCTCAAGAGAGGTTTGTCGCTTATCATCATTACGTAGTACTGCCTATCATCTTTAACCTGGTTCCAATTAGTTTTCATATGCTGTCCCATTTGCAGTGGTGGATGGGTCTGGTGTGGTGGAAAGCCTCCTTTCATGGGCAGATTATAAGCTGACCAAAGATCTCAAGAAAACTGATGGGACAAAGACTCGAAGGATACTAGATGTTCCAAAGCTAGAGGATGCCAACGAGGCTGGAGGGAGCAAATCTCATATGTGCACCTTGATCCTAACAGAAGGAGACTCGGCAAAAGCACTTGCGGTAAGTCATTAGGCTCCATATTGATTTTTGAAATCCAATACTATTTGCGCCTAGTTTCTGATTTCAATGTGTGTGATGCAGATGGCTGGGCTTTCTGTTATTGGTCGAGACTATTATGGCGTGTTTCCTCTCAGAGGCAAACTGCTGAATGTGAGGGAAGCAAGTCCTAAGCAGATAACTGAGAATGCGGAGATTAATAATCTCAAAAAGATTCTAGGACTAAAACAAGGAGAAAAGTATGACAAGGAAAGCAGTGTCAAGTCATTGCGGTATGGTCATCTAATGATCATGGCAGATCAGGTTGAAGACCTCTTTCACTACCCCTGTGTTCTACACCTGTAAAGCAGTTGTGTTCTTCAAATGGATCTTTTCAACGAGGTTTCTTTGTTTTGTTTGTGTAGGATAATGACGGATCGCATATCAAAGGGCTTATAATTAACTTCATTCATACCTTTTGGCCGTCGTTGCTGAGAAATCCATCCTTTATGCTTGAGTTTATTACACCTATAGTAAAGGTCTGCAACACTCTGGTGTCTAGTCCTTGGTTTGAAAAATGGTCTTAGAAGAATTTGCATCAATAACAGAAGTTAACATTTTAAGCTTGTGGCATGCAGGCAAGTCATGGAAAAGGGAAGAATAAGGAGGTGATACCCTTCTACACCATGCCTGATTACGAGGATTGGGTAAAGAGCTTAGGTGGTAATATTAAAAACTGGACCATCAAGTACTATAAGGTGTGCTAACTGCAGGCAAATTTCAATTTATGTTTGCTGTGATTTCCCTTGCCAATCCTAAAGGATTCTTGTGACAGGGATTGGGAACAAGTGATGCAAATGAGGGAAAGGAGTACTTTGGAAATCTCCAACGGCACAGGAAGATTTTTGTTTATGAGGACAACTACGATGGAGATGCAATTGAGCTGGCATTCAGCAAGAAAAAGATTGAAGCAAGAAAAGATTGGCTTCGAGAGGAGGAGGTCTGAGCGTGTGCTGATCTTCATATTTGTAGTTAGTCTACTTAATAGAGGTTTCTAACATCTGTTGTTATCCTTGCAGCTAGGAAGTGTCCTTGATCACAAGGAAGAGAAGATTAAGTATAGTGATTTTGTGCATAAAGAGCTGAAATTGTTTTCGAGGGCAGACCTTCAGAGGTCGATTCCTTCCATGGTTGATGGACTAAAGCCAACCCAGAGGAAAGTTCTCTTTTCTGCATTTAAGAAGAACTTGGTGAATGAGATAAAAGTTGCTCAATTCAGTGGTTATGTGTCGGAGAAATCAGCATATCATCACGGTGAACAAAGCATACAGACGACAATTGTGGGCATGGCGCAGAATTTTGTGGGAACCAACAACGTCAATCTTCTTATGCCAAATGGGCAGTTTGGAACACGTAACCTGGTATGTCTTTCAAAGTGGAAAATCACAAACTAGAGACCTGCTAGAATGGTTCCAGATCATCATAGATTCTACTTTATACTTTCTTTTCCACAGGGAGGAAAGGATGCTGCAAGTCCGAGATATATTCACACTAGGCTGGCAGAGATTACAAGATTCATGTTCCCAAAGGAGGACGATGTGCTCCTTGATTACTTGAATGAAGATGGCTTATACATTGAGCCAACTTGGTGAGTCTTCCATATTTGTTTCCATCTCCTGACTCGTGTCAAATGCCTACAGACTAAACTAACTTACCAAGCAATGCAGGTACATGCCCATTATACCAATGGTTTTGGTTAATGGATCTGAAGGAATTGGAACGGGTTGGAGCACATTTATTCCAAACTATAATCCACGTGAGATCATTGCTAACATCAGGCGCTTGTTGGAAGATGAGCCTATTGAGCCCATGGATCCCTGGTACAACAGATTCAAAGGAACTATCCAGAAGTCAGCAACTAAAGAAACTGGAGTAACTTATACAGTTACTGGTGTAATTGAGGAAATTGGTGAAGATAATGAAGATGAAGAGGAAGGAGAGGACAGTGGAAATGGGAGAGATGTCAAGCTTAGGATCACCGAGCTGCCAATTCGTAAATGGACACAAGATTATAAGGAGTTTTTATTGTCCCTCCTCACACCAACTGATAAAACCAAAGAACCTTTCATTAAGGTGAACAAAAGTTGATTCTGTTGGCAGGCGCATTCATAGACTTTAAAAACATTGGAAAACTAGATATATACTGACCTGATATCTACCACTGCAGGAATTAAAGGATTATAGTACCAATGACACTGCGCATTTTGAAGTCACTTTAAGCAAGAGAAACTTCAACCTGGCCAAGCAAGAGGGCTTGCTAAAGAAGTTTAAGCTTACAACCACTCTCAGCACAAGTAACATGCACCTCTTTGACAAAGACAACAAGATGATCAAATATGAATCTGCTGAACAGAGTATGTTCATGTGGTTTTTATTTCATGTTCAGGAGGGAGTGCTATGTCGCTCTGGCTTAGTAGTGGTTATTGTTGGTTTATTGTTAATATCTGCTAATCATTTGTTGATGATGTCTCTGTTGCAGTTCTAGAGAAGTTTTTTCAATTGAGGTTGCAATACTATAAAAAACGAAAGGTGAGTGATTGGCAGGAACTTGATGGAAGGAATTATATGTTGTTATTTTCTGCGCATACACTGACTTTTGACTGGATAAACTTGACAGGAAAAATACTTGGAGATATATCAGTCTGAGCTTGTGAAGCTGGACAATCAAGTTAGGTTCATCCTTGGAGTTGTTGAAGGTGAAATTATAGTGTGCAAAAGGAAGAAGGTTGAATTGGTGAATGAGTTGCGTGAGAGAGGTTTTACTCCTATTCCGAAGAACAAACCTGTAGAATCAGCTGTTGCTGATGCAACTGAAGACAGTGAAGGGACTGAGGACACCGAGGTGCAACAGGAAGGCAATTCAGAGAGTCATCCACACCTCAGCGACTATGATTATCTTCTGTCCATGGCAATTGGAAGCTTGACGATTGAGAAAGTAAACGAGCTTTGTGCCAATAGAGATAAGGTTCTGACACTGATTGATGAATTGAAAAAGCAAACGGAAAAGTCTCTGTGGTCAAAAGATCTGGAAGCACTTGAGAAGGCTCTAGAAGTACGCATTAGAGCAGCTTCATTTTTGGATGTTGTTTCTTGTCACAGTCTGCTTTTCTAATATAACCTATGTTTTTGCAGGAGAAGGACAAGAAAGAGGATGAAGAGGCTAAAGAGCATAGTGTGAAGGTCAAGGTTTCAAAGCAAACAACTAAAGTTGCACGCAAGAACAATAAAAATGCGACTAAACCAAAACCTGCCGTTGAAACCATTAGCTCATCCGCTGTTCCTGTAATGGAAACAGGTTGAGTATCTATTCTCATGATTACTCGTTCTTTATTATTTGATCAAAATCTGTTTGTTCATTGATCTTTTATTCTCTATATCTCTTTTCTTTCCCCCTTTCTGTTTTCACCAGCCAACCCTCCTCAACAAGCAAAGGCAAAAGGCAAGGCAGGTCCAAAGAAGGCTCCTGCTAGGAAGGTGAGTGTTTCTGTGTATTAACTTTTACAGCAAGCACTCAATGGCTTATAGGTGGTAAGTGTTAATATGCTAAATCTCGATTCTTATGGCAGGGAAAGCCCTTGGTTGTGGAAAGGGAGGAGGAAGATGAAGATTTCCCTGATCTAAGAAAACGGCTTGCTGATTATCACCTGGATTCCTCCCCTGAAAGCTCAGCAGGTAAATTCATGTTTCCTTCAATCCAAAGATGGAGTTTTGCACCAGGTTTTTCATTGCTTATGTAGTCATCAGCCTTACCTTGCTGCTTATCATGGATTTTCAAGATTGATGGACAAATTTAGCTCAGCAGGCAAAAACTTTATTTCATTTTCGTGATCTGTTTCCTCGTCTTGAACAGCAATGGAAACTGATGCACCCGAAGCAGCAGCGACTAAGAAAGAAACTCAGAGGCCTGCTGCAAAGAAGCCCTTGGCTGTGGTCGAAAATATTTCAGATGATGATGATGAGTATAATTTCGAGCCTGAACCAGTTGCAGAGCCAGAAGTCGGGAAGAAGAAGGGAAGGGGCAGAGCTGCAAATGCGAAGGCACCAAAGCAAACTGCAGCTACCAAAAAGAGAGGGCCAGCCAATAAGCAAGCCAAGCCTTCTGGAGAGAAGTTGATCAGTGAGAGCTCAAAGACCTCAGAAAACATGGAGATCTCACCTGAGAAGAAGGTGAGGAGGATGAGGCCATCCCCCTTCAACAAGAAAAGTGGGTCCGTATTGAACAGAGGTAAAGAAGGGGGGACTACTACCACAGAAAGCATGGAAGAGAACACTGATTCTGCTTCAGCTCTGGACAGCATTGAAGAAGTGACTGAAGTTGTGCTTTCGAGGCCTAGACCTCAGCGAGCAATGCGGAAGCCTACTACTTATGTCCTGAGCGACTCAGAGAGCGAGGAGCTTGAGCAGCAGCTATCTGAAGATTATTCTGTTTCTGATTCAGAGTTTGAGGCTGATGATGACTAGACACCAGTAGACATGGAAAATGTTACTAGAAACAAAGTCTGTCAACACTGATTCTGCTTATGGTACATGCAATGACAATCTCTGTATTGTCGGTTGCGAATTCAGTGGCAATTGCGTGACCTAACCTGGTCTCAACATTATGAAATTGTTTATAAAATCATGGAATGAAATTGTGTGTTCACTGTTGAGCAATATCATATCAGCAGTATCCTTAATGAGGCTTCTTTCTGTGCTTCCTTTATGTTTTTGAAGGTTTCTTAGGCTAGAATTATCTGTCTCTTATCTTCTACTAAATGGGTCAAATGCATGATATCCACCTTCTTCCACACATTATAATATCTTTCCTTGGTAGTATTTTGTAGGGACAACTCACCCTTATCCACTGGTTTTAGATACTCCAAAAAGTCTTTTTTGAGGTCTTTGTTGCTTTCTAGTGAGATATTTAGCATCTGCCATTATCTGATGATCATCTTTTACTTCTTTCCCTTATCGAAGAAAAGTCCCAAGCCCTCTCCTTTAAGTTCTTCTTCTGATCTTCTAGGTCAGGCTTGAAAATCTCTTGCACTTCTGAGTTGGAAAAAGAATTTACATCCTTCAGAGATCTGATTCTATGGCTGTAATTTTCATGAGCTATTGCCAATGCCTTGTCGGTAAGAACCACAAAATCAGAGAATACAGAAGCACGAAGATTCCCAGAAGTTTGATTCCCTTGTCTTGCCAAAGCAGGAAATCTGCCAGGGAAGAAGATTCAAGCCTGAAGAAAGAGGAAAAGCCACCACTTGTAGAAGCTTTAAATGGAATGTTGATGAAGATGGGTAAGAGATTGGAAGAGAATTTGAGTCCAAAACAGAAAGGGGACTGGAAAGATCTGCTGCTGATGAGCGTCTCATTTGCTGTGTACGTCTACATGTCTCAAAAGATTGTTTGTGCATATTGTGCGTGGATGTCCACACAAAGGCAGCCATGGTAGCACAGCTGATGCTTACAGATTCATCGCATTTTAGGGTTAACATCGTGAATTGAAGTTCCACTGCAGAGTGTCCTGGAACTGGGATCCATACTAGTAATTATTCTCCACATTTCGTTAATAGACAATACCAATATATGCAATTCAGTAGTGCTCTGGAGCTATTTCTGGTGATTCCAATATGCATGTGGGGAATTGAATTGTTGCTATTCAGCTCTGGCACCTAGTAGAGTTGGTTCCGTGGCAACTTTTGCTTGGCCTTGTGACGCTGCTGTGCTGTGTTTTGGGATTCAATATGTTGCAAGCAGTCAGACTTCCAATTCAGTGCTGCGATCATCTTCTTCGCTATTGTTTGGATGTGATAAGGCTGGCTTCTCATTCGGATCCACATAGCATTTTGGGCTGTAGTCATCATTTGATTTCTTGTATAATACTCTGTTACTAGTTTGGATCGTTAAGATTCTTGTAGAGTGTAGGTACTGGTTCTTCAGTTGTCTTCAGTCACACTCTCTGTTTAATGGTTCGTATTCAAAACGAATGTGAATCCAGGATTCTTGTACTGCAACATTAAATTCCTGATCGAGATTGTAGATTAAGTTGGAGCCCAAATTACCTATTAAAAGAAAGATCTCCCTTCCTTTTAGAATTATAATAACCATGGTTTACGTTCTGCTGAAGGTCTTCATTACCTACCTTGAATTTTTTTTTGACCATAGTGATAAATACACAGTGTTAGGCATGCTAGAGCAAAAAAAAAAAGTCGTCCCGATGTTTAATATCTTCTATGGATGTCACAAGTGCAAAATCTATTTACTTCATGATGAATTGTATCCATGTAAAACACACACGCAGGAGCCACGCACGTAATCCTAGCATAAACACGGAACATCAGGAAGGTTCTAGAGACTAATTTGTGACTAGGATATGATGTAAGCAGAGTTCATAAAGCTTGAATTAGCAGCTGCAAAGTTCACTTGAAGTGCATCATTCTAACTGTGTTTGGTCTCAGTCAGATTTTTGCGCTTCCCGCTTGAAGAGCCCATAGAATAATGAGATCAGCCACTGCCAAAAGAGAACTAACCAATTAGTCGGTTTGGGAGTAGATTCAGGTCTTGGTCCCAGTATTCCTCTGTACATCTCCTTTTGCTTCTGATAGACAGCCTTTTCATGTTCAGCAAGCAGCCGCAATTCCTTGGCAATGGCATTGTCATCCGGAGCATATTTACGGGCCTTCAGAAGGTCTTGTCGTGCAGCTTCTGTTTGCCCAAGTTTTGCTCTTGCTTTTCCTCGTCTGTACAGTGCTTTCACGTTGTTTTCATCCTCAGCTAGGACCTAACAGACAGCACAACCTCCAACATTAGTCAGTATCAGACGAGTACCTAGCATCCCATAGAAGATTCTGCACATTGCAGCAGGACTCAAACATATAGAAAGTAGGAATGACAGAAAACAACTTCTGATCCATAAACAACAAGAACTCATGAAACATCGTCAACCACAAGCAACCAATGATTACTGCAGATTCATGACAAATGCATTGAATATAGGCTCACAGTCAATGTTTCATTGCAGCAACTCCAACAACTAAACGTCTTTGCTAACTTCAGTCTTGCAAAATGTGCGAGAATGTTATAGTAATTAATAATCATCCAAAAATTACATAGTAATGATGCCAATAACTCAGTGTTTCACAGCCTCTCTGACAATCCCTGTCTGAGGTAAGGTTGCATACAGTTTTGTTCTTCGTGTTATACTATAGAAATTAAAGATGAGAACTATACCTATATAATGTAAATTCGGAATTCAAGAGCAAACAGTAAGACAGTCCCACTAGTAGCAAATGAGCAATTGGTATCAGAGGGCAAGTCGACTCTTGCTTTTCTGTTTTCTATGTCAGCAGAATGAGAGCTGTAAGTCCTTTCTACACCTAGTGGTAATATCTATAGTCTACCGAAAACTCAAAATTTAATGAGAGAAGGTACATACAAGGCTGCATTGCATAATGGCATCGTCATAACGCTTGAGCTTTATCAAACATGCAGCCATGTTGAGGTGGCAGGGATTCTTGACTGCCAAAGCCATATCATGATACTTTCCGAAAAGCTGGAACATGAAGTCATCTCCCATGTATGCTATGGCCTAATGCAACGTAAGGAAAAAAAAAAAAGAAAAAAAAGAAATTGGAACCTTAGATGAAGCAAAATGGATGGCAAAACAATAATATATGACAACAATGACAAGGGAAATCACCATTTCATACTGTTGCATAGCCTCATCCAGTTTCTCCTCCTTGAATAAATCATTGCCATCCATGCGTCGCCGATCTGCAGCACCAATTCTTTCCTCAACAGTCATGTCGCTACGTGGTTTTCCCTATATTATATATGCAATTATTATTTCAGAAGATTTGAAAAAGTTTAACCCAACCAACTCTGGAGATTAGATCAGAGGTGAAGTGATAAAATATCTGAGTTTGTCATGAAAATACGTACTTCTTTGGTTTCATCAAAGCCAATGAGTTCAACCTCATACAAAATATCTGCCATTGGTGGGACATTTGGGAAGGAGAAGCTTCCCTCTTTCCCATAAGCTAACTCCCAACCAACATGTAACAGTGCACATTCTCCAGCCTTCATGTTGGAAACACCGATTCCTAAGCCTTCCATCACTTTCTTCTCTGTCACAAAAAACAAGAATGTTGGTTCTGAACAGACAACGGAAGACTACACAGGCAGAAAGCCATCACTTTGATGCAAAGAACTGAAAACAGAAAGCATTCAGATAGTCAAAGCCACTGATGACTCAAATCGTTAAATAAATCACCAAAAAGAGTTCACATGACATAACTTTCCATTCATTTTTAATGGTGTCAAAGAGCTCAGGAACAAAACACTAGACGACAGGTATAAGAGTGATGAAAGAATGCATGCATTGGGATGTGTTGCTAATAAGATTGTGATGGCAGCTACACTTGTACCTGTAGATGTAGTAGTAAGTTGGGTAGAGGATGATTATTTGTCAATATCAGCATGTACAATACTTCAGAACTTCTCAAATTACAAAAGCAAATTCTACTAGAAGGGCTAGCAAGCTGCCTCGGCATCTACCAAACCTTTTTCACTCCATCTCTGCGTCTAACTTTGACCAAGAAGCTACATCAGGGATTCAGGCCATTGCAACACCCAAAGGTAAATCCTCAAGATAGCTACTCCTCTATAATCACTTTGACCAATTAAGGTCATAAGCTAATAAGCCCCACAGGAGAATAGATGAAAAACCGGAAAAGGCATTTTTTTTCTTACGACCAAAACAAAGGGAACTCTGAAGAGCATGAAAATAGTCACAAAAGTTACTCACACAAGATTTAGGCTTAGAAGTACTCAATTAGCTTAAGCTATTTAATTGTACTCTATGCTATGTAGCTACAATGACCTCATATAAGTACCCTGGATGAAGATTATATTCACTACTAGTTAGTAAATAGAAAAACTCAGCAGAAATTCACAGGCCTACAATACCTAGCAACAGCCCGACATATATTATTTGATTTTATTCAGCTGCAAGAGGCAAATTTTGCTTAGTTGGAAGTCTGGAAGCCACCCTTACACGCTACATAGACCAGCAAAAAACTTATTTGTTAAGTGTCTACTCATTAAACTCAGCTCAACCTTCCTGGGCGCAAGATTTAATAAAAGTGAAGGGCTTCATGCCCAAAACATATTTAGCATCCATGCATATCAAGTATTTACTTTTGACAAACATTGATTTCATCAAATGAGCAAACATAGCATTGTTTCTATTACCAAAAATGAGGTACCTTTGCCTAAAACTAGCTCGACTGGCCGCTGCTCCTGCCATGTGTCCTCAAATTTGTGTTGTGTGCTCTCCGTCCATGCCCTGTAATGCACTATTAGAGAGTGGGAGAAAATGTGGTCATTTTAACATTGGAGTATGAAGGGAGAAATTGAGTCTTTTAGCTGCAGAACAAGCACTTAATCTATGAAACCAAAAAAATTTAATCTACGAAACCAAAAAAACAAAATGCACAGAGACACATCAGAGCAATACATAATTCAGAAAGGTTGTGAGTAATATGTTTTCACGTAAATTGCTATATGCACTCTAAAATAATAGCTTTACCAGGTAAAAGAACAAAATTTAAAGGGCCAAAACCAAGATCGTCTAAGGTAATATAAGACAGCAAAAGGCAATCCATCATACATAGTGCAACATGATGTCCTAATAATAATAAAACAAAAGCTAGTAGAAAAAGCATACTGGACAGAGGTTGTAATGGATGTTACTTACCAAAGCATGTTGAATATTTAGATGGTTTGTCACCATGACCTTCCTTAATAATTTGCTTGGTAACTTTCTCATGGAGGACCTCCACTTTAGAGTCCAATTTTGGGGGTCCATTACCATCTTGAAGTGATTCCCCATGAAGAGATGCAGCATTTTCAGTTATTATTTCATTTTCTCTGTCTTCAACTACAAAAGAATTGGAGATACCTGGAATGATTTACAATGATTTAGACATATAACCAATACCAAAAAACAATTATGAGAATCACAGACAAAATATAGATCTAATGCAGACACGAGTCAGAGGTATGGCACAAAAAGTTCAAATTGAAGGACCACTAATGGTATCTACAGAAAATGACCAGTATTTAACCTAGAAAACAATCAAAACCTAATAAAATTTGCATTCCACCAAGTAATAATTTGGTTAGGAAATAGTACTGTAAGTGTAATCCATGGAGTGGAGAATGAAGCCCTTCAAGTCCAAACATACATACATACATACATATATACATACAAACATGTGTAGACACATTGATAGCAACAAGGTAATAAGAGTAGGAAATCATGATGTTATAACCTGCTGGTGATTGACCCTGTTGCTCCACGACATCCCCCATTATCAGAGGCGCAGGTTCTTTCAGATTAACTAAGTAACAAACCCAATCAATCAGGTTAAAATTACAGAGTAATAACGTCAATTGATTAAGGAGCAAATACCTTGGAAGTAAATTAATGAATGAAGGAAGCTTGAATTTTTGGGAATGAATTAGCAGTGAGAAAGAGATATGGGTTAGAAATACAATTACAATAGGGCTCAAAGAATAGATCGAAATTGAATGAAAGTTGGGATATAATCAGAATAGTACCTGGTCCAATTCCTTTTGCATTATCTTGGTGATGTGATAGATAGGTTGGGGATCAAGCAGGGCTGGCCTAGTAGTTGCAGCAGTTGTCGATTGACGATCTGAATAGTCAAATAGGATAAGTCTAGAATCAAAAGAGTTAATTGGGACTGCACTTACAGACTTCACTGTGGCTTGCTTGCTTCGCAAAATGGAACCTTTGAAGTTGAAGTTGATAGATGGAACAAGATTGTAGAGAGCCAAGGAGATACGCTTTATACTGGGGTTTCCAGAAGGTAATTTTTTTGTTCCTTCACCTGTGTTTAGTAATTCCAATGCTTTTTTTTTTTTTTTTTTTTTTTAGTACTGTATTGCATATGAGTGGCGGAAAACCAAGCGTCACTTTCATTGTAGAACGGAGGGAGTACTATTTATTTCAAATAATTTGGAGCTTTACGAAAATTGAAGCATCTCATTTTTATTTTTTTTCCTTCACCTGTCATAAGATAATTTTTAACTCCAAACACCCATTTTACTATTAGACCGGTATACCTTAAATTTTATAAAAATTTCAAGTTAAAGTTTTAGACAAGAGATATGAAATATTTTAAAATAAAATATGTTAATAACAAATTTTTTTTTTTTTTATCAACATTTTGTAAAAGAATATTAGAGAGTTAATAAACACATTTCCTCCTGTTGTTGTCCAATACGGTTGACAAGTGTACAAGCATCCCAAAACGCTCAAGATCATACAACGGCAAAGCTCCTTGTTTCTGGGTTCATCACTGATTTCCTCTCCTCTCTCTCTCTCTCTCTCTCTCTGTATCAGCACCTGATGAGCAAATAATTCATGATGAAGAAAGTGACAAAACTATGTTAATTAATAGGCTATTTTGCCTTCAATTTATTCCAGATTAACGCCATCGCCTATTGCCAATTGGATTTAAGTTTTGTTTGTCATTAACCCTCCATTATTTTGCCAATCTCGATAAGCCATTATCATTACCAGATTGTCTGTGATAATTGCATTAACCAATATTCAAATTCAATAGGAGTCGAAAGGAAAAAGATGTTTTCTTGGAAGCTTATGATCCGAAAAGGTTACTCAATCAACTATGCATGCTTCTTTTCTACACTTGTCTGAGAGCTATTTGGGTAAGTTAATTATTCCCATGTCATTTGGTTTTGTAAGATCTTCCATCATTATTTGTTGATTGGAATTAATTTTACATTACAATTAGCTAAAAACTTTTGGCTTCAAATGTCATATGGCTTTGTAGGGAAATTTTATTTTTCTTGCAAATTTTAAGGCTACCATTGTCCATAAATTTGGCTTGTATGATGCACCTTGTTCATAATATTCACGCTCTCTCTAAGAGATGTTTTAGTTTGAATTTGATTATGGTAACTCATAAAACTGCAAAGTGAACTGATGGTGATTTGTCAATTTTTCAGAAGAGATTTTGTCTGTGTTAATGATTAATTCAGTTCAAAATAGTATGCTAAATTCTCCAATCAGCAGCAGTATTTTATTTAGTTGAGTCTATATATATATATATATTATGTTAACATTTGGTTATTGATTTGATGAAGCAGATGGATAGATCGAGTTGGAGTTCAATGCTGCATGTCAAGTTATCTGACATTGTTCTTCAAATAGAAAATAGGCAGAGGAGGAATATAACAATAAGGAAATAGTACTAGATCTAATAAATGGTAGAGTAGGTCACATATCAGAAGCAGCAACCCGAGAGATTGGAAAGAAAGGCAAATGGCTGATACAATAGCCGTAAGTTGTGGAAATACCATCACAAATGTTGCCTCATATATTATTTACTTCATCAGTTTGTTGGCACTTTGCCATGGCTTACACATCCTCCTGAAGCCTCTTTCGCAGCCTCGCATCATCTCTGAAACCCTTGTATGTCGCCCTCCCCCACCCTCTCCTTTTTTGCTTCTGTCACTACAATGTGTTTAGTGACCAAACTGATTATAACCTCTACGTTTATTGGTGATGCAGGTGGGTTTATTTCTGGGTAACTTGCCCATTGTGAGAAAGCTTTTGAAGATTGATAGAGACCCAGATAATCCAGGGTTGCGAAACATGAAATTCTTAACAGATTTTGGCATGACTTGTTATATGTTTGCGTTAGGACTGGAGATGGATCCTTCGGTGCTATTTCGCATTCCCAAAAGAGAAGCTATAGTTGCCTATACAGGGATGTTTTTCACATTTGTTCTGACCTGTGCCACAACTCCGTTCCTGCATTATGCAGTCAAAACAACAATTCCATTTATCCTTGCCTTCTCAGTCACTCTCTCAAGTACTGGATCGCCCCTGCTGACCCGTGTGCTTACAGACCTAAAGATTGGCAAGTCAGACATAGGCAAGTTCGCCATCTCTGCAGCTGTCTATTCTGAGCTAGTAACAACGTTGATCATTTGCATTGGAGATGCTATCTTTAAAGCTGATAACAACTTTGAGATCCGCAAAAGAGATCCTAACCAACATGAGAATTTTGAGGGACATGGGGTCATCCCTGTTGTTGGTGCACTAGGAGTGCAAATCCTCATTACGCTAGTGGCAGGACCAGTCATATTGAGTTGGGTTAACAATGCTAATCCCCATGGCAAGACCTTCAAGGGCTCACATTTGGTCCTCTCCGTAGCATTTGTGGTAACAGTTGCTTGCCTTTCGCCACTCATGGGTTTCAGTCCTGTGCTTAGCGCATTTGTCACAGGTGTTTTCTTGCCTAGAGAGGGTAGAATCTCTCAATTTATAGTCACTCGAGTGAACTACTTCTTGAGCTTCATGTTTTATCCTTTCTTCTTCGTTTGGGTGGGGTTAGAAGCAGAGTTTGGTCGATTTGAGGTTCGGAGGATAGGTTCATGGGCCAGGTTGTTTGGTTTCTTTGCGGTTGGGACAGTTGGCAAGATCATAGGGGCCCTTGTATCAGGGCTCATCTTTGGTTTTCATTGGCCAGAATCGCTATCGCTTGCATTGCTTTTGAATGTTAAAGGCCATTTGCACATATACCTTACTATTGTTGCCATGAAGGTATTAATCTTGTATTACTCTACTACTGTTTTTAGTGCAATGTTGTACTCTTTCCTTCAATTCACTTTCCTTCCTTGAATCTTTGTATCTCGTGAATACTCCATATTGGTAGTATTTTCACAAGAGAGCACAAAATTTACATCTCAAATTCTGGATATTTGTAACATGATAATGCAGAATGATGTGATAGCTTATTCAACATGTATCGCAATGATCTTAGCAATGCTTCTGAAGATCGTATATATCCCAATGGTTGCGCAATATATCATCCAACGTGCGAGGAAGCGTGTGCCAAACCAACCAATGGGACTACAATGGCATGACCCAACTATGGAGCTGAGGATCTTAATAGGCTTGCATGGTCCTGAAAATGTTCCTTGTGCAATCAATTTAATGGAGATCTCAAAGGGTACAGGTGACCCAGGTATAGTGGTATATGCTACCGACATGATCGAACTGACGGACCAGATTGCAGCAACATTGGCACCAGGAGGAGAGATTGATGGTGTCACTGTAACTGATAAAGCGGTGCTTCAGATGAGGCAGCAAATCACCAACAGGCTCCAAGAATATACAAGTGAGAATGGAGATGGGATCACACTCCGCAGAATGATGGCCTTAGCAACATTCAATAGTATGCCACAAGACATTTGTATCTTGGCGGAGGATTCGATAATCAGTTTAATGGTGCTTCCATTTCACAGTGGCTTACGAGCTGACAAGAAGATGACTGATGGCCATACAGGGTTCCGATATGTCAACAGAAAGGTATTTTCATTAATTAGTAGAGCACCAGTACAATGCAAACTTAACAATTTTGTCTTTCATTTCTCCGATCCTAGAGTCATCTTACTTAGATTCCAAGTTTCTAATATGTATATATATATAGGTGCTGCGTAATGCTCCATGCTCTGTGGGGATCATGGTGGATCGGGGTTTTGGAGCAATTAACCAAATATCAAAGAAGTCGAGTGGTTCATTGAATGTGGTAGTCATATTCATAGGCGGGAAAGACGATAGGGAAGCATTGGCATATGCAGGTCGAGTAGCTTACCATCCAGGGGTGAAGCTGACAGTGATGAGATTCCTAGTAGAAACAGATGCAGAGAATACAAGTGTGAAAAGAACGACAATGCAAGAAGAAGAGATGAAACTGGACGATGAATGCTTTGCAAATTTCTATGAGAAGCAAGTTGCAGGAGGGAAAGTATCCTACTTAGAGAAGCACCTGATCAATTCAGCACAGGCGTACTCAACGTTACGATCACTAGAAGGACAATATGGACTGTTTATTGTGGGGAGAGGAGGGCGTGTGAATTCAATGTTGACAATGGGAATGAATGACTGGGAGCAGTGTCCAGAATTAGGGCCGCTCGGGGACATATTATCAGGCCCTAATTTCTCCACCACCGCCTCCGTTTTGGTCATTCAACAACACAATCCTAAGGCCGAACCTGGGGGTGCTGATAATGAGTTTTCCATCATGTAGTTTCTTTGTCATTACCCAATTATAATGTATGAGAGTTCAAAAACACCATTTTCCAGCGGCAAATATCTCTAGATGAGTTAAATGTGCAATGGAATTGGAGTTTGGAGAACATTCAGTCATCACCATTCATCCAAGCTCTTTAGTTAAGGATACACTAATGTTCTGAGTGTTGATGGTTGCAACATTTGCTTTCACCACAAAGACATTTGTCAAAAATAACAAGGGGGTCCATTCAACTTCAGGCCTCCAGCAAACAAAATATTCATTCAATGACAGAGATATTGGAGCCTCAACCGGCCAAATTGCACAACCAGAACTACATACAGATCTTTGAACAACTAAGACCCCAGCTACTCCCTAGACTTAACTTAATTTACTTCTTTGATATCATGTCCCACAGCCAGACTGAATCAGTACTCACTTGTAAACCTTGCCACGTCAGCCTACCAAAAAAAAAAAGTGTGTGACATTAGCTCCTCATCATCATGTAATAACTCGCATAAATATATNCCAAAAAAAAGCAGACTAGTCATTGATTTACTTATGGCCCTTATGAGAAGGGACCCTAGACAATTCGAGGGCCAAGCGACATCTGCGGATGCCAGAACACCTCTAGCATGTTTGAACCTCCTCCAACAAAAGGTGAAGGGGATAACTCAAACCCCTACCTCAAGGGTTGGAACAGGAAGCACCAACCATTAAAACAGCCCAAGATTCTTATCAATCACAAAATATTCCATTTCGACTTTAAAACATTTAATGCAGTTGGAAATTGTTGGAACAAGCACAGTCGGCAAGTTTTTCCAGAACACAAAAGGGAAAACTAATACAAGAGATAAAAGATGAAGCATGGTATGAGCTGCATTCTCACCTCAAATGCACTTTTCAAACAGTCAAGTTCCTTGTCTAGATCATTAATAGCTTGATTATATGCTTGTGTAGGAGAAGACTGGCTAGTTGTGTGAATCTGCACAAACAAACAATTCAATCAACAAAGGTAGGTAATGCTTCAGAAACTGAATTTTTTTACTCTGAATGTAAGAAGATTGCTTTGATGTACTGGGGCAGCTGCCAGGTGAAACTACTGTTCCATAAGAAAATTACGTCCCCAGGAGTCTAACAGAGGTCGAACTAGTATAACCTTGATTGTGGAAAAGCACATAAAACAGAAAACAGAAAACAGAATGCCGTCTTACATTACACAGACGCACCCCTTGGTCTAACAGGTAGAAGATTGAAAAGCAAAATTCACCTACTTTTACAATTGAACACGCTACAACATCACTGTCTTCTTAATACATAAAATATCTAAAGAAGGGATGCAAGGTCATAAGGTTGAGACTGTGTAATCTCAGACATCAGTACTCAGAATACTCGTCTATAATAGATGACAAAAATCTAGTACCCTAAACAGAGCAATTGCTGGGTTGGAGCAATCATGCATTTACTGGCACATTGCACATTTATCTTCAATAAACCACACACAACACTAATTCCTTGAGGAGAAGATGCTCTTAATATTGTAGTCCAAGTAAACCCCTGAAGATGCTAAGCTAACATGTGGACTCTATGCAATCTTCTTGTGCAATAAATCCTATTCCTGGTAAGGCGCCTAAAATATACTACGTAGTAAAAGAAGAACTTTTGCTCCAGTTTTTAGAAATGAGCTCAGAAGGCTCTTAATTAAGACACAATTCCCCTTCAATACTCGCATAATCTCCCCTATGACGGACCCTAACCATAACCATAACCCTAACCCTAACCCTAACCCTAACTTGGTAGCATCAAAGACATAGCTAAGATTTATGATTGTAAAATAGAGAAGAAATATGAAGAGGGAGTACAATAGTAATAGGAATACTCGCCCTGACAATAATTTTGTACTGAAGAGGGTGAGGAAGCTTATAGCCGGCGAAGAGGACATTGGGGTCTCTGTGCAATTGCCTGCAGGTTGTCAAAAAAAAAAAAAAAAATCAAAAAATTAGGGTTTTGCAATAATTTTGGGGGAAGGATGGAAAGATGAATGAATCGAATGAATGAATCGAATGGAATGGAATCGAATGAGTGAGTGTAGAAACAATAGTCACATGCGAAGGATGTTTCCGACGGTGTGGTCTTCCCTCTCGATAGTGAAAGAGGCGGCATTGATGATCTTGGTGTCTCTCTCGTAAGACACCCTGAATTGAAACCAATTGGAGTAATTACCAATCAATAAATAAATTCAAAGGCAGGCAGCAACCATTAAATCTTACTCGTATTATTAAGAGAAGAAATACACTACTTACTTCTTCACGCCTTCCGGAACCACAAATCTCTCATAACGGTCCGGAGCATTCATCTTTCTCTTCTACTCTCTCTCTCTCTCTCTCTCTCTCTCTCTGTACAATTGAGGGAAAAACCTTCTTGCTGTTGCTGGTGGCGTAAAAGTGTGATGAAAAGTGAACTATAAACGGTGTTGTTTCACTGTTTTATGCCTAGTTTTCTCTATTTCCTTTTTCCTTTTCTTTTCACTTCGTAGCAAATTACTGAGTATCAATACAAACCTATAATCTTTACTGTCCATCTTATATAAACTAGATCCATAATAGAACTACAGGTTAACATTTACTATATTTAAAATGACTGTAACTTTCTATAAAAAGACATATAATAGGGTGACCCTCTTTACAAATAAAGATAACAAAAGTTGAAATTGTTGTATTTGACAATATGGACGACTTTTCTTTATAAAGGGGTGACCTTCCCCAATAAATAATACTCTTAATAGGCTTGATCTTTCTTAATAATATGGAGTATGTAACTTTTCTAATCCATACTACGAACCAAGTTCACACAAAAATTTACAATTTTGTATAAGAAAAGTTGAATGTGATAATACGTGTTAAGATAAATATCCAAGTAATAGTCTAGCGTGCATCCTGTCTCATTACGGATTTTTTCATTTTTTTGGGTGCAGATTACAGTTTTTCATTTGTGACAACTTGTTCGAAGACATGGCAAGATTTTGTTGCCAAGTCCAATTATAAAAGTTGCCTTCTTGTGGCAGAACTTTGTGCATAGGGGAATCACTTGAGAAGTGATCATGGTCATGTTTCCACTCTTGTCTTGGCGAAATTCCAAACCCTTTACAGCTTTTTTACTTCTCTGGTTTACTTCAATGACTGGGTACAACTAAGGATCCCAGTTCTCCATTCAAACCTCTGGTGGATGTTATCAGTATATGTACAGGAAGAACTTTCAGATATCATAGAGCACGGGCTGTTCCTCTCCCCTCTCTGCATTGAGCTATTGCTAAAAAGTAATTAACCACAAAAGGAAGAAATGAATAAGCATAAGAGAGAACCCCCACAATCCAAGATGCAGAACTCATTTCGTCAGATGCTTTTTCAAGCTTTTATACCAACGTTGATGTACATAGGAGTAAAAGATTTGGTTATGATAAATTATACAGGTGGCGGTGGCAAATCTAGGAGGAGCCAAAACCCAACACAATCATCTGAATCGAGGTCCTCTTGAATGGCGAGGAAATGTAACCCTCCACATTCTTTCTTTGCTGCTTCCCATGCCTCTGCTTCTTTTGTTGTCCCTGCTGTCTTGTTATAATTGGCATAAATATATCGGGTTGAAATTCCAACTGACAAAAGCAAGCAAGCCCGAGCAGTGTCCGCTTCAATTGAGCAGACTTCTAACCCATTCATCCAAGCTGCAGTTGTACCAAGTTTGCATCATCAGAAAATTCAGCAAGCATACATCAACATGAAACCAGTGATTACATACTTTTTACATAAATCACAGCATGATAGCATCAACATCAAGCCAAAAGCGGAAGCCAACAAATTTGTTTTCAAGAGAGACGAATGATAAGAGCAAAGAGCAAATTCCATGATTTCCCCAACAGTTCTGTGGTCTAAGGTGTAATTGCAATATCTTATATCTAAAGCCTGGATAGACCTCAAATGTACATCCAACAGAAGCACCATAGACACACTTTATACACAATATAATGGCATCAATGTACACTTGGCAGACACTAATCCTGAGTCTAGGCTTCCTCTAGTCATATATGCCTTGGAGTACACAATAAAAAGGCATCCAGGGTTTAATTTAAAACATGCTCAAGTTTTTTAAAGAACACAATAAATATTGCAGCATGCATTACATTTCTACATACAAAATAACTGAAATATTGTTGTCAGTGTTGATGGATCATGAGAGTCATATATGCCATTTAGCAGCCACAAGTCTACAAACCTAGAACAAATGTAAATTTTCTTGTACATTGGTGTTCCACTTTGAGAAGCTGCTCAACCTGATAGAGGACTCTACAAGCATGCCACATTATGATGTGATGTATTAGCACTTTATTTATGAGGCTCATAAGATTATCTAGGTTGAGCAGCCATTACCTTGCAAAGGTATGAATCCCTAGACTTTTACTAGGTAATGCAAGTTGTCAGAATGTCAGGTGTATAACTACTGCAGTAGTCCAGTCAATGAGATGGTAAATTGGTAATGGGGGAATTCAAAAACAGATATTGATCTTTACCTGCCAACGGTTGAGCTCGTGATGATGCAACAGCTAGCCCGGGAATCAGTGTGTTCTCATCAATATCGATCCCAAGCAAATCCATATCTAGAGTAGCACCAAATGCAAATGTCTTCTCCAAGGATGCTGCCTCCTTCTGTACCTCTGAAAAGAAGAGTTCAAATTTAATATTATTCTCTGAGATGTGAAAATTTCTTCACATTTCCATGGCTGCATAACTTGTGCAATTTATATACATAGAAGCAGGATGCTAGGATGTACCTGAAAAAGGCAGTTGAACAAAAGCCCATCTCTCACCAAACAGATTCTCAGGGAGGTTTAGAGGGAAAGGGTTGTCTAACAACTGAAGCGGCTTAGATCCTTTCTGAAAGCCTGGATGGCGGGTGTATATGGTCTCATAGCGTTCTTCCAGCCAAAGCAGCAATGATAAGCACTGATATAATGGAAGAATTAACATGAAGAATGTTGGAACAATGGACTTATAGAGAAACATCTTACAAAGGAAACAAGTAGAAGCAGATAAAGAGGAGCACCCCAAAATGCATATAGCCTACATAAGGTAACTTACCTTGTGTCCCATTCTAACAGAGCTGGAACTGGAAGAGTTTGTTAACTCTGTCAAAACAATTACTCTTGGCTAATATTTCAGATTTGGAATTAGAATGGACCAAATTAAACCATCCAGTAAATTGTTTTGTACTTCTTATTCATGGTGAAATAACATGCAGTTGATGCAATTCCAATCAAGGGACTAATGGTGACAATCTCTTTGCAGTTGTCAGAGTAAGGCAGTGTGCGTGTTTACGGCTAAACCGACTCCTTCTAGGCAGGAGCCTCCCAAGGGCCAAGGGTTGATTATTGCTAATATTATCTCTCTGTCGTTAAAAAGTGTGTTCCATGAGTTCATCCTATATAGTTTCGACTACTAATACTTGAATTTATTAAAATCTAATGTTTCTAACCAACATGTTTACAAACACCATACTAAATAATCAAGCATAATGTGCACGTAACAACGCTTAATCATTGTAACATAAAAGCATAAACCACAGACTGATGCTTCCTCGGCATTTCACCAAAACAAGCAAAATTTGAAGCTTTGGGGCTCGCTTGGATTGGGGGGAATAATTAAGGGGGT